>CANXYC010736626.1:0-17371 GCA_948193065.1 Aleurites moluccanus
AAAAAAATAAGAAAATAAATTACTTTTAAAAATTAATTATTTAATTAAATAAAAAGTAATTTATATTAATTTTAAATTAAAATATACAATAAATCAATAAATAAAATTATGTATGAATATTTTACACATAAAATTATTCACAAATATTTTTAAATATTCTAATTTTAATTATTAAATGAAAAGCAAGAAAATATATAAAAAAAAGAGAGAAGTTGACGATATTTTGATCAAATATATAAAAATATTTTTCAAATTTTATAAAAATAAGAAAATAAATTAAATAATTAAAAAATAATTTTATTTATTTTAATTTTAGAAGAATAAATAGTTAAATAAAAATTAATTATTTTAATTTAATAAAAAGTAATTTTAAATTAAAAATGATATTTATTTTAATTTTAATTAAATAAATAATTAATTTTTATTTAGTTATTAATTTATTTTATTTTTTTATATATTTAATTTAAAAAATACTTTTTGTAAATAAATAAAATTTTAAGAATTAAATTATAATTTATCAATTATTTTTTAATCTTTGTAGGGCCTAGGATAAAAGTCAACGGTCAAAATGGTCGGAATTATAGATTTTAATATCATTAGAATTAAAATTATATTTTAAAAAATATTAAGAATCAATGTGCTCTTAAAACTAAATATTAGGGATAAAATTATATATTATCCCTTGTCTAAAATTTCAAACATTTAATATAAAAATAAAAATAAAATCTCGCGGGCATATACACATATCTAATAAAAAACTCAAACTCGAATACTTTGTTTAGTATTTAAAAAAATAAAAATAAAAACTCATTTTCAGTGGTTTTTTAATGGATTATATTAAATATTTAGCTTAGATCATATATAGCATGCTACTTCACATGGCAGTGCTTTGACCCATTTGATACATTCCCATTATTTATGTTTCTCTTGCACATGATCCATTTTTCAAATTTGACGGTGATGGGTTATTGTTACGCTATCTTCAGCTGTGATCTGATAATGCAATGTTTAGGTATATCTTCCAAATTATTTCAATCCTCACCCTTGGTATTGTAAGTGTATTTACTCTATATGGAGGGTCCACGTATCAATCATAGAGATTTTTCTGCCGTATAATCACAATCAGACAATTGGGTTTTAAGGGATCATAACAGATGCCAAACCAACCTTATGTCTCACTTTTAAAGGAATTTAGAAATTGAAAGTTTATAAAGGCTTAGAGGGGTTATTAATTAGACCATAAATCATTTGGTAAATTTTGGAATCTTATAATTAATATTGACAAGTTATTATTAGCTAACAAAAAGATATATTGTGCTAAAAAAAATAATTAAAAAAAAGAATACGCACCATTCATTCTCATCTATAGTTCTGTTTTATTAAGCTCTAGCCCTGTGATGATAACACAGACTAGCAAACAGTTTGATTGATCTAAATCTAATGTTATTCAAATTTAAATAAGATGTATAATAAAGATAATTCTAAATTCTCATCCTTCTTATATATTTGATTCCTTCTAAGTACTCTACTCTAACCAACAAAGTTAAAAATATAAATTAAATCTCCATAGACATTCCAAGTTCCAAGTTTCACATCAGATTATCTTCTTGGGGGTTGTAATTATGCAAACTGGTAAGTGAAAATTAAGGTCCAGTTTGACACAGTTTATGAAAATAACTTTTCTTATGGAAAAAAGTTATTTTTCTAAAAGTAATATTTCTAAAAATAATTAGCTATATATTTGTGTTTGGTAAAATACAATTTAAAAACTGCTTATAAACTTATAAGGATATTTTTGTCTATTAATTTTTTAAAATTAGCTACGCGTTTAATCTAAAATTTAGCTTTCCTAAAAAGCTCCAATTTCTAACTTATCTAAAAAGTTGAATTTTAATTATTTAGAGAATTGCTTTTATTAATTTTGATATTTACCAAACACTATAAACTGAACTAAAATCAATTTCTCACCCAAAAAATCTGTTTTTTTCTCTTCATAAGCGGTGCCAAACGGGCACTAAAGCAGGGAAACTATTGAGAAATTGAAATGTAATCTAGCAATTATATGAAATTTCACATGATCACATTCAATAATTAAAGCAAGGAACAATATCTATCACATGAAACATACACAAATTGAGAGAATTCTACAGATGTATAGATGGTCCCAGAAAACAGATATGTGCATATATGCAGAGGCCCATTTTAGGTTAAAACTGAAAAACCGACGTCCTCCACTCTTCAACTACTTGAGGACTGAGGAGTAACATGACATGTTAAAAATGCATATAATAAAATTTCAGCACCTAGTCCAAGAAGATAAATTCATTACCGGGAAGCAGCCTCTGACCTTCCTCTCTCTTCAATATAATAAAAATGTATATAGTGATATTTTAGTACTTGAATGCGACTAACAACGTTAATTTCAAATCCAATTTACTTCAGCGATAGACCTCAATTCAACCATATTTAGCTAATGAGCTTGACATAAAACTCTGCCTAAGCCTAGTTTTAATTTGTGACCAGTCAAATGGATCCAGGCCCATGAAAACAAGCCCACCTAGTACCTATCCACCTTCCACAATTACGCTAACCATAACCTTTCGAGTCTTGTAGGAGTGATCTTGGGCTTTTGCTTAATTTGCGCGCACTTATAACTAAAAATGAGCTATGTTTGAAACAGGGAGTTCAACTTCCTGCCCAAGTGTTCATGGAAAATTAAGGGGACATATAAGCAGAATTAGTATTCATGATTTTCAGCAACCAATTCACACAAAAAATCACCCATATGCATCTTCGAAGTAGTCTGTCAAAGGCATTTATAGAGCTAATTCCTTGATTTCAAAATTGTCATACATAATTCATATAGGGAAGATTGAACATGCGAGCTTTCAGATGGGTGGCGTCAGGATGTTGGTGAATGTAAAGAGTATAAAGAAAAACTAAGCAGCCACAACAATGCACCATTGTTAAAAAATATATATATATGTATTTACTAGTCCCATTCATGTTCCTCCTCCTATTTACTCCTTTTTTCAATTAATTAAAGAAAATAAAATCATCTAAGCCCAGAGTTATTTGTTTGTATAGTGTTTTAGGCTTTTGGACATAGTTAATTTCCATTTCTGATACAGGTGAACATGGTTTATATTAAAAAAAATATAGTTACGATTAATAATTTTGTTTTTCTGTAATCGATAGCCAAAAAATAATTTGGAAAAAGAAATAATAATAATATTCAATGTGTAATAGAAAAATGTTTAACACTTTCACTTGCATTCAGAAGAAATTTATAGATTATAACTACCTCAATATAGGGGTATGATTCACTATTTTCTAATGTATTGAGCCCACTGAATAATTCCTCTTGAAAAAGAAATAATAGACTTTGTATGAAATTGAATTCGATTCAATATTTGTTGCTAAAACCTAAAAATCTAGAAACCAGAAAGACGGCTATAACTTTGAATTGCATTAGCATGCTCCAGAATCTACTAGAGAATTATCATCCGTGCATTTAAACTGCCTGACGCTGCCACAACTTTGAATTGCATTACATGCTCCGGTATCTTCTATAAATTATCATCCGTGCATTTAAACTGCCTGACGCTGCAAGGGTAGTAGTGACTGTCCCCTCGAACAAAACGGCTAAGAACTCCCTACAAAGTATATATGCGACCGCCAGCTCAATAGAGTTTTTGATAAGTGTGTGTGATTGTACTCTTTTGGAGAGATCAAGGAATAAAAACAAGCATTAATTCATAGTTTCATACCACCAGAAGAGGATAAGGAAAGAACACTAATTTACAAGCACGGGCCCAAACAGAAAAGCTGTAGAAAAATAAAAGAATGCACTGCTCAAAAGAAATGAAAACAGTTACAAGTTGTTCAACCACCACACCTACATGGCTACACCTACACTTAAACGCCTCAAGGCAACAGTTTTAAGCTACAACTATTAGCCTCTACGGGGTTACACATAAATTTGTCCTAAAGTTAAAGCTAGTTCGACAAAGGGGGAAAAATGAAAAATGAACAAGATATGATAAATATGTTGAAGGCATCAAATATAGTCAACGATACTGCATCCAGAGGGAAGACAAATATGCATATATCATGCAGCTGCCTGAATCACCCCATTTGATCTAAATCCACGGCCCCTTCCACGAATTCCCCTTCCACGGCCACGACCTACAACAGAACAAACATATACAACAAACTAAACATATATTCTTCCTCGGAATTGGCAAAAAGGTAGCATCCACACAATTCATGGGGTGAGCCAGGTATCAAAACTCTGACTAAACAAAAGATAACCACCACTACATTTCCATAACAAATCTCAACAACTAACAATAAAGACACATCTAGTTACAAAAGGCATATGCATCTCATCTCAATCAGTTGCAAGCATCATGATGATTCCTATTTTGAACAGGTCTTTACAATCAGCTAAATTCAAATACAATCAACAGAGGAATTAAACCTAGAACAAAAAGTTTATTTAATCAATTGCCCAGATGTTGGGGGTTCTGAAGGCTGCTCTTTTACTATATTGCCAGATATTTCCACATCAACTCCAACTTATTATGGTATTTAAATTTTATTAGTATCCAATTAATGAGAAAATGTTGCTCAAATTAAACTACTAGAGTATGAAATAAAGTTCAATCTCAGGGATAATTCAACAATGAAGCAGCTACCGAAGGATGAAAGTCTAGAGCACTAGAAGCTATCTTACTGAAACACATACAGAAATATTAGAACTGGAAATGATCATAAGCTAGAAAATAATGGGGAAAAAATACCATGAGCTGGAGCAGGTGCATCATAATTGTAGCCTCCATCTTGCTGCATATCAGCATGAGGCCCATTGTATCCTCCCCTCCCACGGCCACGGAAACCACGTCCTCTTCCTCGACCCCTACCCCTACCCCTACCAGGGCCCCTGTTGCGATCCCAGCCGCCGTCTTCATACTCTGCAACAAATCCATTTCCTGAAGGAAGAATAAGTCAATATGATACAGCATCAATAATAAAGAAGTCAGGACACCTAAAGCCTTGTCTCAAATATGCAGCTTCTATCGACTCAAATGTCAAATTAGCATTCAAATATTTCTTCAACAGTTATACAACACAACATACACTCCCAATAATAGCTTCCTCTAGCACAGCCATTTGACTTAAGCGGAATGTTACTTCCAATTAATGACTAAAGAAGCAAGTATATAAACAAAGAAAGTGAACTAAGTTCAAGTGCAAGGCAGAATAACCCAATTGCTAGTTTAGCTGCAACAAAATGACACGTGTCAAATTAAATATGAAATCATAAAACACAATTTTAAACATACCTCTACCCTTTGCCCTCCCTCTACCTCGGTCATTCGGCGAGGCCTCTGCAGCACAAAATTTAACATTAAAATAATGCAACTTTTGAAAATTCAGAAAGTCCCCAGATGATAATCAAGTGTCACCTTCATAATCGAATTCTGCAGATCCCTTCACCAGTTCTGCAGGTAATGGTGGCTGGTACCTGAAAAGGGATAGTGTCCATGAGTGATGACAGAACTTTGGAAATAACAATTAATTCAAATGCATATAGCATACCTACAAAGTTTAACTGTGCAAATGGCATTATATTTCTGTTCCAGGCTTTCAGATAACATGCAAACTTTATATGACATCATAAGAAACCATGTATCAATTAAGAACATACTAATAAACTCATCAAATAACCATTTACAATGTGCTACCTAATAAACCAACTTCTCTTTCTGTTAAAGCAAAAGAAAATTTTTATGAAATGGTATTGTCCAAAAGGCCATAAACATTCCAAAAAAGTAAGTTGCAATTCTGCTTCTCGGTTGTAGATCGAAAACTGTGTTCTTAATCATTTCTTCTTATAAATAGTAACTTGTTCCTCCAAGTCAATTAAATAAGAAAGATAAAACAAACAAAAAGACTAAGAAAAATGAAATTGTTTCAAAACCTCAATGACTATAAGTTTTTCACCAAAAGGTGTATCACATAATAAAAGTCAAAACAGTATTATAATTAGCACATCATTGTCAAGCCAATTATATAAAAGGAAGAAAATGTAGCATAAAATCTCCAAAACAAAATGAATAATCCACCATGAGCTTAAAATCACTGTTCGCTTGTTATAACACCTGATGTTGCAGAAATCACACAAATGGACATCACATCTGAGAATTTAGAGCCCATCTACTTATGTCCTCTAATATGGTTCCCCCGTAATAAAAAAAATACAGCATAAATGAATTTAGAATACAGAAAAGCTATTCTACATTTATACCATACAAACTCACCCAATAGCAGATGTACTCTGTTCATTCTTGGAGAGGGTAATTGTAATCATGGACACATGCCTTGTGGTTTCTAAACTGTGTTAGTAAAAACAAAAGTTGGCGTCAAAATTGTAGCACCAAAAGCCATATAAAGCATGCAAAAAGAATATTAACATTGAGATTTTCTTTTCCAGACTGCTCTTACGGGAGAAGGCCTTCCTCCAGGGGCTCCCATGTATCAGTTATGTCTGTGGATCCAATTGCTGTGATCTGATGGAGACCAACAATTCTTCTCTGCATTATCAGTATAAAAGAGTGCATTGCCATCAATAAATGAAATGTAAGAAGTTAAACCGTGAATAATTAAACGTGAAGAGGGGAGAAAACCTTGATTAACTCCACTATAGTCACAGTCTTGTTGATGGCTCTTCCCATTGCTTTGAATACAATTTCATTTGACCCTTTTTCCTGCAAAAAGGAGGCAAATAACAAATATGACAAAGGGACCAACGCAGATAAAACAATTAAACCAACAATAACCAGAAATAGTTACAGCCATACATAAAACACAATCTGAGTTGTTAATATAGGAAGGTTGATTAATTACTGTCCACTTTAAGCATCATTAGCACTTAGTAGCCCTATAAAGTCATCACATCCAAAAAGAAAAATACGAGCACTATGACATCTATTTTATAACAAAAAGGTATTAGCAAACTCATAGCAGCTTAAAGACATTCAAATTTTGGCTCTAATCTACTGTAAAGATCCGAGTTTGAAACTATAGTTGTCAATTATATACTAAACCAAAAATAATTTATTTACAGATATCAATGAACATCACATCAGATGCGAGGGAAAAAAAATTAACTAGAAAACAAATAAAACTGAAAAAAAAAGAAGGAGAAGAGAGGACACACTAGAAGCAGACTCATAGCATATGAGATATAATTTCGCATCCTTCCTTGACTAGTAATACGAATCTCATTCTCGTCAATTGGTGTATCCGCTTTCGGCTTCTCCACTCTCTGGTACCGATCCATCTACAGTAGTAATTTCCAAAACATTAGCAAAGACCAGCGACACAAAAACTAAAGCAAAAGCTCAAAATCAGAGAGAAGAGCAAAGGAAATAGGGTTTGGGTGGATCTGAAAGAGATTATACTATACATTGAAGATTTGGAGATAAGTTTGCTAGCTCGGCCAAGAAAGAGCCCTCTTCTACGGCTTCGTTTCTTCTTTTACGCCCTAAACCGGTTACTGAGATGTCTTCTGTCTTATATATCACCAGTTCACCACAACTCTTCCAAAACTACCCTAACCAGCCCCTTTTATCCGGTTCAAACCATTCTCTTTGCCCAAACCATGCTCTTTCGGCTTTATAAGCTGCCACGTTTTAAACACTTCAATTAATTAAAATTTAAATGCAGAAAGAATTAATTTTAAAAAATAAACGTCATTTTTTTTTTGGATAATTATATTTTAGTGTTAGAATTGATCGGCTGTATTTCTCTCATTTTATTTATTTATTTTTTTTGGTGGAATTGAAAAGCTGGTTCAAAGTCCCACAATCAACCATGAAAATAAGATACAAGTATTATTTATAAATTAACAAGTACCACATGCTACGAAACGGCAGAATTGCATGTTCTGTTTTTCAACCAAATAGTTATTTTTATTAGACTTTTTCAGCGATTTTCTTTATTTTCTTTAGTAGGAGGTTTTATTTATTTAATTTTTTGGCTTCTAGTAGTTAAATATGATCATATGGTATTTGAAGTCAAACAAAATATCGGGAATGTTTGGTTGGAGACAAAAATTTAAAAATATCATTTCAAAAAAAACTGAAGTCTATTTTTTTTTTTTTATGTTTGGAATAATCAATTTTATTCTATCACTAATAAAAAATAAAAAAAAGGGGACGAAAATGACACGGGAGCACGCAGACTTGTTTGGCGTGGTCTCCTACTTGGTGTCCAATTTAAGCCAGAATCAGTAGTTTTGGAATTCAAATGTTTAAAATACTACATGGTTGATTCTTCTGAGATCTCGTAAACCAGGCATTCGCAATAATAGATGTTAAGGATCCTTGCCTTTGCCCTTCCTTGCTTTAAATCAATGAATCAACGATCTTTTTCCAATGGAAATAATCTATGGTAGAGCCAGCATCAGGTAATGCAAATCCATTGACAAAGAAAGTAGGAGTGCCAAACACCCCTCTTGAAGTACTATACTGCATCACACAATATTTTCAACATCAATGGAATTCACAGAGGCAAAAACAACTGGCAACTGAAGCAAATTGAGTTATGCAGGTTTATAGCTCATAAAGTTCTTCAACACATTGTGTGTGCCCAGATATGAAGGCAAAATAGAGTGAAAGAAACAACGCATAATAAGAATAAGTTGCCTCACAGCTTACAAGAATACTATCCAGAAAGACAATTTTCATGGATAATATAATTGGTAGCAGAAAAGGATTGGGGTGCATGGCAACATTACAACTCATAAAAATAATTGAATCTCATCTTACCTTGAAGGAAACCCTCGTTGTCAAATCAGTTTGTCTGTCATTAAAACAGGATTCAATTTTAGAACAATAGGAATCTCCAACTGCTACAGATGCAAATTTCACTATTTCTTTTACAATAGAAGCTCTTGATTTGTTGCGTGAACTCTTGATTTGTTGCGTGTTTAAGCATTATAGAACCTCTCCTGATATTAGCACATAGAAGAAGTTAGTCCAAATCAAATTCAAATAGCTGTAAAACTGCAAAACAAAATTCCACTAATTATAACAAACAAGCAGTACCTCTGTTCAGTGGCAGAAGCAATTTAGACATTTAGTGAACCTAATCAACAATTACATACAATCTTAGAAAAGATTGTGTTTTCCTCAGGATGGAAAGGCAACTTTAATCCAATACAGGTAGGTAGTAGCAGTATTTTTTTTTTTCCCCCAAAATCACATAATCTAGCAGGAGCTCTTGAGCTTGACCAAGGGACTGAAGGTGATAGTGTGCTGGTGATTAGGAGCAGGCAAAATTATTTCTGGCAAGTAAGATCCTAGAGAAGACATACCAGATATTGGAGAAGGAGATGGAGTGAGGTCAGCATATGGATAGAAATTTGACATGGAACAGAAAGAGACAGATGCAATTTCAACACAAAACAATTAGTGTAGATCTGATTCAGTGAGCGCATTTTAAGCACAAAATGAGTGAATTTGAGACTAAATAAAAACAAAATATTTGTTTTTTATGAAGCATCATAGAAAGCAAATGTGAATTTATATTACTTAGACTCCATATGAGCCACTGAAAGGTGCAGACTTGACTCCCTGTGAAGGAGAAAAGAGCGGACTTTACAACATGAAGCAAAAGAATGATTGCTGGCGCAATTCTACATAAAAACTAAAGTTCCAAAAAGATGGTCATAATTCTATAAACTGGATATATATTTTTTCAGTTGGCAATTGAAACTGAACTTATGTTAAAATTATTGAGTTGCAGTACGAATGGTAAAGTAATTGCCAAGAACCATTCTACACTTCCAGTAGCCACCAGAGCATTGTTGCAATGAATCACCTAATTTAAAACATGTCGAACTCAAACTTTTCATTCTTGCAGAACATCGATTTAAGCTGTAAATAGAGGAAGTAAGACCACCAGCCGCTTCAAGATTAATCAATTTAATGGCAGGACCCATCAGAACTCCACCTTAAGTAGAGTCCAACAAAACCTTCACCATAAACCTTAAGTAGGGTTCCACTAAACCTCTACCATAGCATACGTGTAGATGAATGAAGGAGTGATTGATCTTGGGCCATCACAAGTTTCAATAGAACAATAGTACTAGAAACCAATCAAACCACAACATACAGAGATAAACACAATCTGAAGCAAAAAAATGCTTTATAGGGTGACATCCAGCACCAATTACATGACACAAAGGTTAAAGTGCCAAGCTTAAAGATATCAGTTAATCAAATGGAAAAGACTAGTAATATTTTCCACCTATATGTTAATGTCCTAGCTTATAGCAATGCATAAGTATACAGCATACAAGAGACAGATTTGGCATAGGGGTGGAAGACAAGGTGTGCATTGTTCTTATCCTGCTACAGTTGATTTCCCTTTGTTTATATTGCAAATGCAAATCATTGTTCATAACTGGAGAGATATAGTATGGATACTAACCTGATGCTTATAGAAACGCTCTAACAAGGGAAATGTAGAGGAAGTCTTCAGCAGGTTTGCAATGTGCAAAGCATGAGAGGCAACAAAAGCATTATCATGGTATCTGCAGTTTCAAGAAAAGCAACGTGCAAAGCACCAGAGGCAACAAAAGCATGGTCTTTGTTAAAACCATTCGAGAATAAAGAGAATCCATTTCATTTTCAAAGCACATACAAAGTTCCACATCCCACATAAGCAAGTAAGAAAAATGCTGGGTTGGGAATTAGGGCCCCAGTTTAAAGATTTTGTATTTCTAAATGCTTACAGTCACAGCCAAACAAATTGAGAAAGAACAGATTTAGCTCAAAGATCCTAACTTCAGAGGAGAGGACCCCTTGTGCAGTGGTACAACACAACAACTGCCCGAAGAAAGAAACACAAATTTCCAGTGTCAAACTCTTCCGGTAGCCTCAGGTTCGAATTTCACATTATCTCACGGAACATGATTACCCCTTAAAGCTCCAAAAAATTTTGAATTTATTCAATTTTAACAGCCTACTTCATTTTTTTGCACAAGCCGTTTAAACATCACTAATTATCCAAACTCCGTTTCTAATTACAGCTCCGTACAAAGGATAATCAGGACATATGTTTTCAATAACTGTACCAAACTGAGACCCCTATTTTTTTTTCCGCTTAATCCTAATTAATCTCTTACTATTCTGCAATAGTTGCATCAATTCCCCATTCCTTGTCTCTATAAATTGCAAAACATAACATGGGTATAGATAAAAATTGAACATTTCTTAACAAATTCATGCAAAAAAATAAACTTCACAAAAACATAGTATTAGCTGCAAAATCGAATTTTTACTTCAATTCTCAATAGAGAAAGATACTGACGGCAAAGGGAGGAGGTGAACAACGAGAGAAGTGCGAGAGCCTTAGTAATGAAGAGCTTGTTTAAGAGGAGGCCAGGAGTCTCTGCTATCGGGACAAACAGGTCGTAGAAAGCTTCGATCAGGATGGTATCAGCGTCACCTACGCGATTCTGATACAGGAGCCCATCGTAACTTGCAGGAGGCAGCGAGCTCTACGCATGTATAGACACATTAATAACAAAATCACAATAAAGAAAAGTGCTCTTTCCATTTTTTATTTATTTTTATGTGCTTTCTCTATTTCTCTGCAATATTAATGAAGGTACCATTTATTTTAGTAATAATATTAATAAAAGAAAAGTTTTAGAGGGATTAAAAAGTGAATTTAGTCTGCAATTCGAGGTTAATACACGAGTCACAGAAAGGGTAAAATATATATTAATTATATCATAAGCTTGATACTTTTTCCTTTTATTTTCTCACTCCTTTCTAAGTTTAGATTAATATAAAGATAAATATTAATGGATAAATTTTATTTTACTTTTTGATGTAACGAAAAAATATATATATATTTTGAGGTTATTCTTAAATTGAAAAATTTACTAGAAGTTATATAATTATCTTTTAAATTATATAATATGTACTTCACCGATTGCATCTAATTAATTCAATTGTTTGAACTAATTGGTTCAATTTTAAGATTTAACTTAAATCTCTACTTTTTAGTTATTATTATTGTTCCTGTTGTTAGATGGGTATTACTTGAATGAAATTAATTATTTATATTTTGATTTTACAGAATATAAAGAAAAATTGGAATTATATATAACACATTTGGATAAAAATAAAAAAGTAAGATAACATGTAATTTTTCCGAGTGGCTTAGAAGTTATGAAGAAAAACAATATTGGACAGAACAAAAGAACATTCTCCATAATATCTCACGAAGTCAGAATATTAATTTTGTTGAACATAAAAAATTTATATAAAAAACTGGATTTGAGTGAGGTAATAAAAATTTTCTTTATAAAAAATTAAATTTAAATAAATCAAATAAATTTTTTTTATAAATTAATGAATTTTTTTTCAAGGTACCTCCTTCCAAGGCAGTGTAATAGAAGTAGATATGATCATAGTTGTTAAAGTCAAACTGAATCGGCCGATCGAATTGAAAAAATTAAAAATCAAACTAAATATTGGTTGGTCAAGCTCCATTTATTCGTCTCAAAAAAATCAGCTAAAAAATTAGTAAACCGATCAATTAATTGATGAACTGGTCGAACCATATTTATTTTTTCGGTTTGAGAGGTCATAATTTTTAAATTTTTTATTTATTTTTAAAATTTTTTTTTTTTTTAATTTTGATCAAAACGATATAGTTTTTGTTAAACAAAAAATGAAGTCATTTTGAGTTAAAAGAAATTAAAAAAATTTAATAATTTTGTTTTAATTTTACCCGACGCCAAAATTATGAGTCTATTGTATGTTATCTTATTGTTTGAGTAAATGTTTGAACAAGTGAATGTCCATAACTTATTATATATAGTTTTTGATTTAATGTAATTGAATTGACACCATAAAAATATGATCTTATATAAATTCTTGATTTAGTTATAATTGTATTATATTTATTTTCGTCATATATATAATAAATGTCTAATTATATATACATATATATGTATAACGGTTTTTTTTTTTAGTTTAACAAGTGCCTTCACCGGTTTTTTAATTGATCCAGTTTTGAAAAATATTGGATATGATAAATATGATTCAGTTGGATTGAGGTGAAGTTAACTAAGTCATTAGGGATGACAAAATACTCCAACTCAGTAGGGATCTACTTTGTCTCGTTTCAGTTAAAGCGGAAATCTTCGTTTTGACTGAGAAATGAGACGAGGACGAAGAAAACTCAAAATTTTTTAGTGATATAGATTAGGAATGGAAATTATATATTTCACCCCATAACCCGCCTCGCCATATATATATATATATATATACATATAAGAAATAATTATCTTTTTATAAGATGATTGAACTTGTAAAAAATATAGTTATTAATTATTGATTATTAACTTTAAAAAAAATATAATTATTAAATATTTTATTAAGTAATTAAGTTATCAAAAAATATTCATAGAAGAAATTTAATAATAATAATAATAATAATTTATAGTAAAATGATATAAGATTTAAATTTTTATTGTTATTTATTAAAATATAAATATTCGATCATTTAGTGGCTAATTATCAATTTTATAATAATATTTTTTAAAATAGTTTTAGTAATTATTACAATTTATATATTATATATTACGATGAATATTTATTTTTTATTTAAATTTTAACATGTTGAACAATAAATATCAATTTATAATAAGTTTATATGATAATTAAATTTTTTAATTAAAATCTAAAATTGTAATATATTTATCATAAACTTATTATAAATTGCAAAATTATACTATATAAATTGAAATTTTAAAATCTAAAATTCTAATATATTTATCATAAAATTATATTTTATTTAATTAAAAAACTATTTTTTCTTATTAAGAATTTTGTAATTAATTAATTTTTTTTTTGTTAAATACAATTCAAAAAAATAATGAATGAATAAAATATAAAATGTGCAATATTAATATTTTTACATAAAAAATCATGCTCTATGAAGTCCATGGGGACTCCAATACCTATGGGGATGAAAATGAAATACCAAAATTTTTACCCGTTAGAGAATGAGATGAAAATAAAATGAAATTTTAATATATGAAGACGGAGATGATAATAATAAATTTTTTGATGTAAACAGAGGCAGACATTTCCTTACGTCTTCATATCATAATTTAGGGCATTTTGGAACATTTCTTCACGTCTAAAGAATGTTGTAAAATTTTTAAGAAAAAATACTATGAATTATAAATTGAAAAATTAAAATTTTAAAATAGAATGATTATTTTATTAATTTTAATAAATTTTAAAAATTAAACAATAATTTATCTTAAATATTTTTAAAAATTAAAGAGTCAAAAAAATAAAAAATAAAAGAATATATAATTAACTAATACTTTATTATTAATTAAAAAATTAATTTTTTAAAATAAAAGGATCATTTTATTAATTTTATAAATTTTAATGATTAAAAAATAATTTTACATTAAAAATTTTAAAAAATCAAGTAGTGACACAACCCTTGCCAGACATAAATACGCCTCTACAGACGAAGATGCTGCATCTTAGGCCTCGCTCCAGCTTAATTACATCCACAAAATGCCCTAAATTATTCAAAAGTTGGGTAAGTTAGTTATAGGGTTCTCAGGCTTTCCGAACACTAGCCCAGGATAAGAATACACAAGCCCAGGATAAGAATTAATGTTGTAAAAATGGGAAAATTTTGGGTATCAGAGCCAGGTTTCAATCCAGCGTCCTGTGGATTATGGGCCCACCACGCTTCTGCTTCGCCAAATCTGATTTGATGCTATTTATTTTAAATAACGCCTAAAAGTTTGGGGATAGTTACTTCCCCTCTGGATGCAGGCAGGCTAGAAATTCCATCTTGCACTTGTTGGGTAGATAAGGTACAGACAAGAATGACATTAAAAAATAAAAAAGAAGGGAACTAATAATTATTATAAACAACCATCATGAAAACTTTTTTCCTTTCCCCAAGTTCATGTCTATCGGAAATGGATTAGCTCAATAGTTTAACGGCTTTAATTATTTGCCCTTTCTTATTACGCAAAACATCTTAAAAGCCCAAATTGAATCATTATTATTATTTTTTTAATCACATTATTTTGTTTTCGTAATAAATTTTATGATTTGTAAGATTAAATTTTATTTTGAGATTTATAATTATTTTTTTTAATATATATATTTGTAATATTAATATTTTTGAAATATTTTTAAAAATTATATTTTATATTATAATTAATAATTATTTTGTGAATATTTAATTAAAATTATGAATATAAAAAAAAATTTGAAATTTATTATACTTTAAAGAAATAAATATTTGAAAATAAAAAGAAAAATATATTTTTTAAAAATTAATTTTAATTTAAGTAATTTATATTTAAGTAGAAAAATATTATTTTTCAAGTTTTAGTATGTGAAAATGAAGTATATTTTATAAGGAATTTATTGACTATTTATTTATAATTTTTGGATTTAAAATAAATTTTTTACAAATTTTCAAAAAAAAATATATATATATAAGGACCAATCAGAGACTGCCATGTGGCAGCCTCGGATTGGCTGCCAGTAGATTTTAATCTGCTGGAATGTGAGAAGAGCAGAAGTGAGGAAGAAGAAGAAGAGGAGGAGAAAGAGGTGGTCGGTGGTCCGACTTTCGGCGCCGATTTCGGTTAAACCAGAGAGAGGTGATCGACACCTCCTATACCACCGTGTAACCTGCTATGAGGAAAGTTTATAGTTACCGGTCTTACTCAATTCTGACCACCAGGTAAGGAGTTATTTCTGTTCAAAATAGCTCCCATGACCATGTTGTCAAAAAATTTCAATTAGCCATAACTCTCTCATTTGAACTCCAAATTGAGTGATTCTTGTTCTTATGATTTTGTCTTAATCCCAGCTTTCTTTTGGTACCCATCTTGCCACCTGAAATTCGCCGGAGAAGGAGATTAGAAAATAGGACCACCTGACAGATTCCGGTCAATCCCGATGACTCTAATTTTGTTAAACTCCATTTTTCATGGGCTTTCCAATGGCACCAATTTTGCCCCGATCGGAAATCGAAACCGGGACTGAAAAATATGGGATACGCGTAGATTTTCGATAATTTTTAGTAAGTATGATTTAAATTGTTCTAAAATTAATTATTAATTATTTGGAGTATGATTGGAGACAAATTTGTGGAAATGGATGAATATTTATATTGGTATTAGAGAATTTAAGCAGTTAAAATGTAATAACTGTATTTTTATTAGATGCAAAAATTAAAGTAAATTTGCTATATTATTTTGGAGTTATTATAGAAATTATTTGGATGAGAATTATGGAAAAATATTGAGTTTAGCATTGATTTTAGAATTTTCGAGCGGTGAATTATCAGGAATTGTGTTTTTATTGAATGCAAGAATTAAGATTAATTTATTATTACTGATATGAAAATTATTATGAAAATTAAGTGGACAATATTTATGACATTTAGATACTAAAATGTTAATTTATTTAAGCAGTAATTTAATGAAGTTGGTAATTAAATTAAGTCTATAAAGAGATTAAATTAAGATAATTATTGAAGTGTGGTAAATGAATTACTCACTACTATTATTATTGATATATCGGTATTGATGGATTAGACCAATTAGATATTAAATTTGAGTTGAAATGTTTATTTATTGCTATAAGTAATTAATTATTTAATTGGATTAAATGATTAAGGCATATAAAGTTAATTATAAATATTTTATTATTGAGTTGGAGACTCAGGATGGGTCAATTGATTGATAGTATTGGATTTGGGCCAATGGGCTGATTATTAGAAGTGTTTTTATTTTTGGAAGTTATGTCCTATTTTAGGGAAAATTCTGCCAAAATTTCGGTAAATTCTCGAAATTCGTTCTTTATATTTCTGAGTCAGTATTTGAGTATTATTCTAATGAATCTTGTATGTGGTACATGTATTTCAAATGTATTCCTTACTGTCATCAGGAGGCGCTCCAAAAAGAGTTAGCTGGTTAATGATCGTCAAGCTGTGAGTTGATATATTTAATTTAACTCTGCATACAAGTATTGATAAATGCATTGATGAATGAAATATATGTATATAACTATCATTATTGCATTAAATTTAGTAGCATGATGTATGTTTATGTCATATTATATGATGTTGATAATGATGATGAATGACATTGTATGTATATGTTTACGATGGAAAATAGGGTGATGTGGAATCCACCACTAACACATAAAACATCAACGATGTAACGTGACCTAACATGATATGATATGATGATGATATTATTACAGGGATTGCCTAGTTCGAG
>CANXYC010736636.1:0-15027 GCA_948193065.1 Aleurites moluccanus
TAAACATTATGTTAACTTGCCATAAAAGCAGCAAACATTTTATTTGAATAAAAGTTTTAAAAAAATTACAAATTCCCCCCGCTCCATAAAATAAACCTCCCTCTCCAAACACTAACACCCCCCCCCCCCCCCCCCCACACACACACAAAAAAAAAAAAAAAAAAAAAAAGAAAAAGAAAAAAGAAAAAAGAAAATTGTAGAAAATGTTTACAGAAGATCTACAATGAAAGCCATACATATTATCAAGCTCCAACCTTCTCTAAATATTTTGTCAACATGCAATTCTGCTACAATCAGTAGATATGAGTGTAGCCTCTACAAAATCTACTCTCTTTTTTATTATTTATTTATAACTGCCATGTTTACAAAATGTTTTTCAGTATCTAGGAAGATCCTAGTAGGATCAAGACTGAAAGATAGGTTCAATGGTTTTGAAGCAGGAAATGCGTAGAAGCAACTTAAGACATTTGCATTTAAAACGTCAACAGAAAGGATCAGATCAATGTGATACATACTCTAGGAGCTATAATTCGATTATCCCCTTCAAGTACAACACACCGATCAGAGACCGAATTTGCTTCAACATTGCGTTTGAGTGCCTCAATAGCATGGGGATTCCATTCACAAGCATAAACCAACTTTGCTTTGGCCCTAATCAACCAGACATTGAAATTCAAGTGAAACACATACAAAAGTAACATAATGATTAGTATGCTAGGCAGGCATGTGGAATTTAACTAATAATGAGAGGGACCAATTAATGAATTCGTTGGAAGGAAAATGCATCATCTCATGAGAACCTCCATTCAATGGTAAAACAGGTTTTTGGAGTTGGCTTGCCCTTGCAGAATTGCAACCCTTATGAGGTTAAGCCGGTCAAGCTATTGAATATTATAACTTATTCTCCCTCCAATTCACAAATAATTGTCCACCTTTCATTTTTAAAAAGTCGAAAAAATATTGTCCACTTTCCTTTTTAAGTTAAATATACACACTTGAAATAATTAGACTTTTCTTGAGAGAGACGATCCGAAAAAAAATGAAGATTTAGGCACAATGCAGGATGAGACAAACACAATATAAACTACAATATACCTAACGAGGAATGGCAACACAAAATATCCAATTCCAGCAAATAAATCCACTATAACCTCATCCTCACAGTCCAAATGGGCCATGCGTAGCTTCTCAGAAAGATTACCCCAGGAAAACATGCACTTGGTAGCGTCAAAAGAATACAGAATTCCATTTTCTCGGTGATCAACCCAGCCATTATCTCCCACCAAAATCTCCAAAGTACTATCCCTTGTTCCAGTTGGTGCAACTCGGCCCTGAAATGCCACCAAATTCTCAAAATAAATGTACAAACAAACAAACACACACTATTGAGCTTCTGTAAGCCAAATAAAACTTTTCAAAAGTGAAGTTCAGGATACTTTTCGTGACACACAATACCAAGCATATCATTAATTATGTAAAATATAAGATGACATGCAACATTACTGTTACCGATTCAAAGAGCCACAACAATAAGTTTCCCACACAGTAGAACATGTCATATGCTTGAATAAAAGACTAGGAAAGGAGAATTAGGCATATGACTAGGGGTTGTCTGCAATGCATTTATTTAAAGTGGATAATACATACAATAAGGTAAAGGTTGGGGATGAGCAGTAACAAGGCCAAGATTTTCAATTAAGGGGGCAAAATTATTTTCACACGAGCATATATTCATGCAAACACTCACTAAAGACTTTGTTTTATTTTTAATAGAAAATAAACAAAGATGTAATTCTTTTGATAAGACCATGATGATTTTAAGAACAGCAAATATAGTCAACGAAATAATTGAATGAGCTATTTTATTCCCATAATAATATTAAGCTAACTAAAATTATGTGTTTTTTTTTTTTTTTTTTACTTTTTCTCTCTATTTGATATTTTAATCCTCGTGTGAAAGGACTTTTTTTATTTCTCAACTCAGCTTTTAATTTTCATAGAATATAAAAATAACGTGGTCAATTTTCATTTTCAAGAGGGACAAATTAAAATTTTAAAAATTTTAAATTGTATAATTTTGTATTTATTTATTTATTTTTAAATAATACCACAAGGTGGCTTCATCATTTGGGGGTAAGGGAGGAAAACTAAATTGAAATTATGCATATAGTATACATCCTTAAAACTAAGGCAATTCTTGCGCATTATGGATCACTGACATGGATGCCAGCATTTATGAACTTCAAGGACAAAATCTACAATACTGCTAACATGTTAATATAGCACCTTTCTTTATCTTTATCATGTGCTATGCAATCTAGAACATGCCTATCCTCAACAATAATTGTGCTAAGAAAGCAATTTGGGGTTGTCAATGTTGAGAACAGACTATTATAAGAAGCCCTACAAAATAATCAAAATAATAAATAAACAAGCAAAATACCAGTTCCAGTAGATAGAATTCATGAATATAACTTACTTTGCGAGCCAGACGACCAGAATTAAGTAATCTAGCAATGGAAGGCCAAAGCTCATCCCCAATTAAGTCCCATGATGGATCCTTGAAGGATGTTGCTGGAAGCACAACAATATCCCCCAGTCTCTCCCATCTGACAGCAGACAAGAGCTTTCAGTGTCAAGTGCACAAAAGGATGTGTTGCATTCATAAAGAACATTGGTAAAATTGCAAACAAATTTTATGCAGCTATGGTATGGAGCAGCATAATTTTAAGCACGATCACATTCATAACCACAAGTCATAAAAACTGGAGCCCATCATAAAGCACCAAAGAAGCAAAGTTATAAATAATTTACCTGGTGGGTAGTTCCTCTAACAGTTTTGTTGATAGGCTTTTATGTTTGATTAAAGAGGCTGTAGCCTCTTTGATCCTCTGTAAAGGAGACTTGGAAGTTCTTCTGACTTCAACATCCTCATCTACCAGCATAGTAGCACCACATTCCTTTAGCAGATTCAAGGTCGACGAGTATGAGATCTCATTTAATAAAATCCTTTCTCCTGTAATACTAGTCTGCCCTTCAACTACATCTCCATGCCAAAGCTGCATTTTGGAAAACATAGCATAGAATTTTTCAGTAATAGGGAGACAAATATGCAACCCATCCTTCTGTGAATGAACCTTCCTTGCAAGATCCAACCATCCAAATTTCTTCAATATGTCCTTCCCTAATTTTGCATATTTCTTTTCAAGTTGTAATACCCAACAAGAAGCAACCAATTGGCATTGCTCAGCCTCAAAATTAAAGCCACAACTAAAGGTCGAAGTTTTTGCATCTCGAACCTGAAGGCCTTGAATGTTGACATTCTTTTCTCCTTTTAGCCCATCATATTTTTCAGTAACATGCTTGTCTCCAATTTCTGAAGACATCAATGGGAGCAAGCTGATTTTTAATGGCTCACTGAACTTGGTTCCAAATGCATAGCAAGCTGCCCCACCACCAATCATAACAAGATCATCACCCACAATATTGGCTGTACTACGGACAAACAATTCTTTGCCAATGTAATCCAATGTCACATACTTCCACTTTTTGATTCGGAGATCAAGTAATGCTAACTCTTGGGAATGTTGACTGACAGGGCAACCCCCAATAACTCCAAGAAAACTCTTATAGACAAACAAAGAATGGGAGAATCTTGCATGGGGACTTTCTCCAGATGTCTTTTCTTTCTTCCAAATATGTGTTCCAATATCAAAACTGTATAAATCTCCCACAGCTTTTTCTCCACTGTATCCTCCAAACATGAATAACTTAGACCCATATGCCACCATTGAGTGAGAATGACGGGCACATGGCCAATCTGCACCATCCAATATCTCTTTCCACTGCAGGTTTCCAGTGTTCAAGACATACATGGATGAAGAAATTGTATCATTGTTAAGTCCACCAAATACATATATGTTTGAGCCAACAACTGCTGCTGCATGCCGATGCCTATTGACAAAACTATAATATCAGATTGAATTGCTTTCAAGGAAGAAAATGTTACTAGAATGCTAAGAAACCATGATAAGAGTTATTATAAATGAAGATTGATGAAGGCAGTTGAAACAATTTTTTTACGAAGGCAGTTGAAACAATTTTTAACACATTATAAATTGATGATTAGTGTATCCTTCAAGTCCTTTCATAAAACTTACAATTAGGATTATGTCGTAAAATTAAAATATAGATATTAAAAGTTGAGTTCACAATAGAGATATGACCATTTTTAAGTAATTACCTAGGAGGGAAAACACTGCTAGTACATTCTGCTAGCTTCCATTCATTACTAGCAGTATTAAGAATCCATACATCACCTAGAATGTTCAAGGGATCAGATCTGCCTCCTATGACAAATAAAAGGTCACCTACCAAAGAAGCAGTGTGACCCAATCGTGGAGATGGTGCACCCACAGTATCAATTGCCTTCAATGTTCCATTTAATGGATCAAGCAACAAAGTATCATTTCTTCTTGCATGTCTTCCCATGCCTCCAAAACCACCAAATAAAAGAATATCCTTGCTCTGTTTATGATACAATGTACAAGTAGAGTGACCCCAAAGGAAAAGTTTCTCCAAAGGTTCGCCAGCAATTACCATTTGAACGATAGATAAACTGCAGCCAGAAACTCCTATCCTTCCTGCCAATGATTCAAAGACTAAAACTTGTGTCACATCAAAAGGAAAGGTCTCCTGCAATCAAACATATGTTAGTTTGTAATGGACATTTTCAGAATAACAACCCATGAGCAATGTGCTAAAAGAAACGTTTTCAAACATTTCAAAGCAGCAGTAATATCATATATAAATCTTATCATTATAAAAGTTCAGCTGATACCTTGAATTCAGAGTTGCAACTGATGTTTAAATCAGCTTTACTCACATACTGCATTTTAGAAAAACTAATTGTATTTTTGTGATACGTTCTGATCCCAAGCAATCCATTGTTCAATCTCTGAATACATATTAGCTTCATCAACATAAAGATCCATTCATACAGGAACACACACCTAAGGCATATCAAATTTTACCTAGCAGCATATCAAATTTCACCTAGCAGCATATCCCTACCAATTTCAGTTTCTTAACTTCATATGGTTTCAAAAGTACTCGTAGTTTCCAAGAAACAATAAACAAAACTAAATTCCCAAATGAGACGATTATGGCCAGAATTACACACAGGAGGCAAAGTGGCCAGAGTTGGTTTTACTTGTTCACTATCTTCTTAACAAAAATTCAGTACAACAAATGCAACAGCTTAAAATAATGATCTTATACACATTATCATAATCTTGTATACATACTCAAAACACATCAATGGAAAAACTGAATAATAATTTAAGTTACCTATATGAACATCCTTATCTGCTCTCTCCAATTTATCAGCATCCCCATCTTGAACCCCATCTGCTCTCTCCAAATTATTAGCATCCCCATCTTGAACATCAGTACAAGTATGATCACCATCACCATTCTCCGAAACCACGGAGCCCATGAAGCCATTTCCAATTAAAGCAGCCAAAAAACCTCGTGTTCTCTTCCGGTTAACTTCCATCTTGTCATTAGCCACTTCCACAAGAAATCGCACGTACTCTTTCGATACAAGAAGCTTGTTAGTGTCACCCAGCGGCACTTCCATTCTTATCGAACATCGAATACCCACAATCACTCTCTTATTATTAGCACTAGTAATCCCAGATTCCCTGAACCCAGAAGAAATCGCCAAGGAAACTAAAAACTGGGCAGCTTCAATATCTCTACACTCAACAGCAATAATCAACGGCTCAAACCGAAAAACCAACTCGGATGAATGAGTTGGTAATTGGGATGGGAAGAGGAGGGAGAGGACTGAGTCGGGATTTGCCGGGTCGTGGGTAATGAAAAGCCAAGATCCACCACGTGCCTTCTTCTTATTGGGTGTAAGGTAGGCGGGTTTAGGTTGGGCGAGGATGGAGATACGGCCGGAGCAAGAACTGGTGGTGAAATAAGAAGGGTGAAAGTTTAGAGAGTTGAGAAGTGGGATTATGGGTGTGTCTACTGTACCTTTCGGTGATTTGTCTGTTTCTGACGAACCCAGAGAAGATAGGGTCGCTGCTTTTCTCTTCTCAAAATCCATATCCTCTCTGTTGCTAGTTTCAAAAACCCAATGCATATGCATATGGCATAGGCGATGAAGGAGACGGGTTTAGGCAACTCTGATTTGGCTCCAGATACTTTGTCGTTTTGCGAAACCCGCCCAAATCCGACCCGTTTTCTTCCCCAGTTATGCTTTTCCTAATCAATCAAACGCCTGTCATTTAAGAGGTAAGGCACTATTTAAAATAATTCCTGTCTTTTTTAAGTAAATTTTAGTTTTTTTACAGCAAACTTGGCATATGATAAATCTCTCTTTTTTTTCATCATTAAACCGCCAACTTTAAATTCGAGTTACTATTAAATTATCCATTTTAAATTTTATCCACGTAAAAAATTAAAGGTAAAATATATCCTCAAATTTCTGAATTTTCTTTATTTTAGCTATTGTGTCTCCTATAATTTTATTTTAATGGATTAAGCCTTTGAATTTTTACTTTTTAAGGACAAATAAAAGTATTATGCACATACATTAAAAACATGTCAAGAGATATCAGGACATCAAGTAGGATAATGTTTGATAATATGGAAAAATTTAAAAATTAAAAACAAAAATTAAAAAAAAAAAACAAAAACGACATCGTTTTTATGGAGGCACTCAAATTCAGTTTGTCTATTCCCAGTTGAAACAACTACACCTACTCCTTCTCTATCAACTTTGTTTTTTGTCACTTCCCTTACCATCTCCTAATTTGCCATTGACATCTGCCTGTCATCATCCTATTTGTTACACCCTTTATCTATATTGCATGTATTCTGAATTGTTGATTAATTTTGAGTATTATTTCTATATCTGCTTGCTTGTTTATACTGTTAAGTCTTGGTTTCTATTTTATCTTATCCTGAGTTTAGTTAGTTAATTGTCTAGATGTTGTGTCTGTTTAGGGTTGAATTTAATCTGTTAGGGATTAATGGAATGGTTTGTGAACCTTGCTCCACCTTTTTTGGAAATTTCCTTAACCCTAAGCACAGGTTTCGAACAGACAGCGGGATAGGCTACAGGGCAAGCACAGACTAGCAGAGGCAGGGGAAGAATTTTTGCCTTGACTCAGTAGGAGGATCAAGCGTCAAACCCAGTTGTGACAAGTATTATTCTTATTCAATCTTTGAATGCATGGGTATTATTTGATTTTGGTACTACGCATTCTTTTGTTTCTTCTTGTTTTGCAAAGAAATTGTTTATGGCTTGTAAACTTATGGATTATACTTTGGTTGTGTCAACACTGCTACAAAAGGAGATAAAGGTGAATAAGGTTTATCCTTTCTGCTTAGTGAGCATTGGTGGTAAGAATTTTACTATTGACTTGGTTGAATTGCATGTTCTAAAGTTTGATGTGATATTGGACATGGATTGGTTATCCAAGTATTTTGTTGTTATTGATTATAACATAAATTAGATTGTGTTTCAGCCACCTTCGAGTAAAGAGTTTGAGTTCCAAGGAGAGATAAATAAGGCTCCATATAATCTAATATCCGCCAACAGGGCGAGGGGATTGTTAAAGAAAGGATGTCAAGGGTATATGGCATATATCTGTGATACGAAAAAAGAAGTGAAAAGTATTTACCAGATTTTCATTGTGAATAAGTTTGTGGATGTGTTTCCAGAAGAATTGCATGGTTGCACCAGAGTGAGAGAGATAATTTATTACTAAAGTACTTCCAAGTATTAATCTAATCTCAATACCTCTGTACCTCATGGCCCTTATTGAATTGAAAGAATTGAAGCTACAACTGCAAAACTTCTAGATAACGGGTTCGTCAAGCCTAGTACTTCGCCTTAGAGTACTCTGGTATTATTTGTTAAGAAGAAAGATGGATCTATAAGATTGTGTATCGACTACCGGTAACCCAATAAAGTCACCATTTAGAATAAGTACCCACTTCTTTGGATTGATCACTTGTTTGATCAGTTGCAAAGAGCGAGCCATTTTTCTAATATTGACTTGAGGTCGAGCCATCACCAATTGATGATTAAGAAAAAGGACGTGCCTAAGACTGCTTTTAGAATAAGGTACGATCACTATGAGTTTTTGGTCTTGCTATTTGGGTTGACGAATGCACCAACTCTTTTTATGGACTTGATGAACAGGGTCTTCAAACCATTCCTAAATCGATTTGTGATTCATTGATGACATATTGGTGTATTCTAAGAATAAGAAAGAGCAAGAAGAGCATTTGTGATTGCTTCTGCATACTTTGAAGGAACATTAGCTTTATGCCAAGTTTTCCAAATGTGAGTTTTGGCTCGATAGAGTTTGTTTTCTGGAACATATAGATAATAAGGAAGGAATTCCTGTTGATCTAAAGAAAGTTAGTGCGATTTTGGATTGGCCTAGACCCAATGTAACAGAAGTCAAAAGTTTTCTTGGTTTAACATGCTATTGTGGGAGATTTATTCAGGGTTTCTCTAAGATAATTGCTCCTTTGAGTAAGCTCTCTAAAAAACACATGAAGTTTCAGTAGTCTAATGAGTGTGAGGACAGTTTTCAAAAGTTGAAGATCTATTTGACTATCGCTCTAGTTCTAGCACTGTCTTATAGTGAGAGTGGATTTATGGTTTACTATGATGCTTCGACAATGGGACTCGACTATATTTTAATGCAGAATTGTATCATAATAGCTTATGCTTCTCGATAATTGAAGAAGGATGAGTTGAATTATCCAAGTCATGATCTGGAGATGACGGCGGTAATTTTTTGCTTTGAAGATTTAGAGGCACTATATGTATGATGAGAAGTGTGAGATCTACACAGATCACAAGAGTTTGATATATATCTTCTAGAAGAAAGATCTTAATCTTAGGAAAAGAAGATGAATGGAGTTGGTTAAGAATTACGACTGTAAGGTTCTGAATCATCTGAGTAACATTAATATAGCAGTAAATGCCTTGAGTCAAAAATCTTTGGGGAGTTTGGCTCACATATAGGTGTGTAGGTGACTATTGGTGAAAGAATTGTAGAGTTTGCATAACTTGGGATTCTATTTGACTTGTCTAATACTGAAGCATTTTTAGCGCATTTTTTAGCTAAACAATAGTTTCTTAATCAGATTAAGGAAGCTTAAGACAGGGACCCTCACTTGGTTAAGCTGAAAAGCAAAGTGGAAACAAGAAAAGCTCTGGGATTCAATATTAGTGATAGTGTTTTAAGGTATGACACTCAGTTATGTGTTCCTGTAGTGGATGATATGATAGACTATATGTTGAAGGAAGCTCACTATATCAGTTACAGTGTGCATCTAGGTGCGACCAAGATATAATGTTAAGGATTCAAATTAGTGGTATGTATAAATAGGGCTATAACAGAGTTTGTGGCCAAGTGTCTAACTTATCACCAGATTAAGTTTGAACATCAAAAATCATCCGGGTTACTTCAGCAATTACATTTGCCATAGTGGAAATGGAAGAGGATAACTATGAATTTTGTGATAAGGTTGCCAAGGACTTCCGGTGGATATGACTCTATTTGGGTGATTGTAGATAGATTGACTAAGTCAACTCATTTTCTACCAGTGAAGACTACCTATTTAGCTTCTCAGTATGTGTAACTGTACAATGATGAGATTGTGAGATTGCATGGTGTTCCGGTATCAATCATTTCTAATAAAGGTACTCAGTTTACTTCTAGATTTATGGTAAAAGTTGCATGAGTCTTTGGGAACTCATATAGACTTCAGTATGGCTTTTTATTCCTAAACTGATAGACAATCAGATAGGATCATCCAAACTCTAAAAGACATGTTGAAGATGTGTATTCTAGACTTTGGAGGTAATTAGGATAATTGTTTATCGTTGATTAAATTCGCCTACAACAATAATTATCACTTTACAATTCAGATGCCACCATTTGAGGGTTTGTATGGGAGGAAGTGTAAATATCTCATTTGTTCAGATGAGATTGGAGAAAAGTTCATCGAAGAACCTGACTTGATCCGATACATATATGAGAAAGTGCCTTCAATTCAAGAAAGGTTAAGAACTACTTTTAGTTGCCAGAAGAGTTATGTTGACCCTAAATTAAAGGATCTTAACTTTGCCAATAATGATATTCTCTTTCTGAATATATCACCAATGAAGGAAGTTATGAGATTTGGAAAGAAAGGCCATTTGTCTCCCAGATACATAGGACCTTTTGAGATTTTAGACAAGGTTGAAATTGTATCATATCAGCTAGCCCTTCCGCCAAACATAAATAGTGTTCACCCAGTGTTTCACATATCTATGCTTCGCAAGTACGTTCTGAACATTTCGCACATATTACAGATGCAACCTTTGAAGCTTAACTCAGATTTGACCTACGAAGAGGTTCTAATAGCCATTATTGACAAAATGATTAAAAGACTATTAAATAAAGACATAGTGATGGTGAAGGTTCTTTGGAGGAACCATTCGATGGAATAGTGCATTTGGGAGAGTGAGTTCAAGTGATCTCAGCTATTCCAGGAATAGAGGTATTATTTCTAAAAAAATTTGAGGATGAATTTCTATTAGAGGGAAGAATGTAACATCCTCTATCTGTATTGCCTGTATTCCAAATTGTTGATTGAATTTGAGTGTTGTTTTTGTATCTGCTTGCTTGTTTGTGCTGTTAAATCTCAATTTCTATTATGTGTTGTTCTAAGTTTTATTAGTTAGTTTTCTAGAGGTTATGTGATATTTTTAGGGCTGAATTGAATCTGATAGGGATTAACTGGATGGGTTGTGAACCTTGCTCCACTATTTTGGGAAATTTTCATAATCCCTACTCAATTTGAACTACTAAAACCCATATACAAATAAATTGGATAAGGCCTACGGGCTAAGGAGCTTCATTCACGCCCCTAGACCAGCTTCTCTCCTTCACGCCTTTGACTTCTTCCATGCCCTTGCCTTTATTTTAGTCCTACGACCTTGATGACAGCCCACGACCTTAAGCCAAAGTTTATCGTGTCTCCACAGGCTTAAGTGTTTTCCACGGTTACTTGGACTTTATAGTTAGTTTACCGAAGACTACCCGAGGGTATGATTCTATATGGGTGATTGTGGATAGATTAACCAAGTTTGCTCACTTTTTAGAGGTAAAGACCAGCTATACAACATCACAGTATGCCCAGCTTTATGTGGATAAGATAGTTTGACTCCACGGTGTTCCTGTGATGATCGTTTCTGATCGAGGGACACAATTTACATCTAAATTTTGACAGGAATTTTAAGAGGCATTGGGTACACAATTGAGATTCAGTAGAACTTTTTATCCACAAACTAATAGTCAGACCGAGCGAACTATTCAGACATTGGAAGATATGCTCTGACTCTGTGTTTTGGACTTCAAAGGTAATTTGGATCAGTACTTATCACTGATTGAGTTTTCATATAATAACAGTTACCACTCTTCTATTGGAATGGCTCCGTATGAAGCATTATATAGTATGAAATGTTGATCCCCAGTACGTTAGGTGGAACCAGAAGAAAAGTATTTAGAAGGCCCAAATTTGATTAAGGAAACCATGGATAAAATGTCTATCATTAAAGAGCAGATGAAGACTGCCTTTAGCAGACAGAAGACTTATGTTGATCCAAAGCGCAAGGATGTGCATTTGACAGAGGGAGATCATGTATTCCTTAAGATTTTCCCTATGAAAGGAGCGATGAGGTTCGGAAAGAGGGATAAACTATCACCTCGGTATATTGGGCCATTCGAGATTTTGGAGATGTTGCTTATCGTTTAGTGTTACCACTTAGCCTGAGTCATGTTCATCCTATGTTCCATATATCGATGCTCTGTAAGTATATAGCGGATCCATCTCATATATTGGAATCACAAGACATCGAGATATAGGAGAATTTGACTTATGAGGAAATGTCAATAAAGATTATTAATCGACAAGTTAAGCAGATTCTCAATAAGGTGATTCCAATGGTGAAAATCCTTTGGAGGAACCAGTCTGTAGAAGATTGCACCTGGTAGAGCGAGGTCGATATGCGCACTCAATACCTATAGCTATTCCAATGATTAGGTGCGTATTATTTAAATTTGAGGATAAATTTATTTATAGGTGGTAGAATGCAACACCCGAAAATTTTTGAGCTCCAACCAGATCACTTTTGTGACACTATTCCGGAAAATACTTGTGTTAATTACACCATTCAGGAAAATAACAGTCCGACTAATTTAAGAATTTCTGATCTAGACCTAGGAGGAATAAGTTAGTTAATTTTATATGAAATTATGGTGAAAAGAAAGAACTAAAAAACCTTTGGGAACACTGAAATTTTAAAGAATAGCAAAATTATAATTAATGGCAACTTTGGGGCACTTTTGAAAATTCACTGTCTGAGATCCAGAATTGACCCATAACTATTTTTAATAAATAGAGCAGCTCAATATAAGCCTTTTTATTTCCCACATCCAAAGTTGAATCCTAACAGAATAACTAGAATAAATTACGGAAGTTATCGGGTAAAAACGTAAATACAGAGAATACGAAGGACTTATTTGCAAATATAACAAACTATACACTATATAAAGGCTTAAATAGAATTTTCTACACACAAAACCTCTTCTTCTTCCTCTCCTCTCTATGGTGGCCGAAATCCTGTAACCTAAAACCCATCCAAAATAGTTTGAAAACTTAAGGAAATTTTGATTAGAAACTTAACTACAAATTAAATCCATCAATTTTTATTTCAATATCATCAAGGAAGCAATTATATTTTGAGGACTTTTTCTTCTTGGGTATTTGGCCATTCTCATCACAAAGGTAACTTGAAGACTTTAGTTATTTTATGGTTGATTTAAGTTAATTAGGTGCTGAATTAGTAAGTTATAACCTTTGACTTCATCAATTAATATGATTTAGCAAAATCTCCAATTCTCTAACCCTAAAGTGATTATATATGAAACCCAAATTAAAATTAGTAAAGTTTAATTAAGTATTTAGCCATTAGAATTGCTATTTTGATGATTAGAAGCTAATTAGATAGTTAATTTTGGTGTAGAAAATCTTTTGGAGGAAAAGTGTGAAGATTGTCCATTTTAACTATAGAGCAATTGAAAAATTAGAAGGGTATTTTAGTAATTTCAGCATTTAAATGAGTTTCCTATATGCCAAATGACATGTATATACCATGGAATTGAATTTTGGAAACTAATCCTTGAAATGCTTGATTGGCCAAATGGCCTTATTGAATTTAGCCTTTGTAATTTCTTTGTTTTTCTTCAACATTTTAAACCCAAATTTGATTAGTTTGATCACGTTAAATATATTAATTGTTGTCCCCAATGTGTTGTTGACATTGTGAGCTTGCTATTGTTAACTTGGACTTTGGAAATATTGCACCCAAATGCTACCAAAATGCAACCAAACTTATGCACACTAAATGCTCGATAAAAGTCCCAATAGAATTTTCATATGTATGTGATTTGCTTACTTTGGCAAGCCATTGTCGCCAGAGACATTGGCTAGCCAATGGCACTAGTGACAATAGTAGTTATTAAACTTCTTTGTATTTTATCCCATTCTTTGTTAATTAGTTTATTGTAAAATCTATTATTGATATCATACCTATATGCAGTTAATTTGTTATAATTATTGATTATAGACTGATATTGATACATACTGTATATTTATTGGTACCTGATTATGGAAATGGATTCATTAATGATCTATATTACGTTTGTTATTTTATGTGTGTGAATTTGACATAACTACTATATTGATGGGGTAGTAGAGGAAAACCATCAACATTGTGCACAATGGCCTTCTGGACATGGCTAATTGTCCAAAACCCTAACTGGGAAGGGACTTGTGTCAGCCATAATGTTTGGCCCACCATATGTACAGAGTGGATCTCGACTACATTACAGACCCCTTATATCTGTCTTATGCATAGACCCACATTTGATTCTTGTTGAGACCCAGTTATATTTATGGCTATCTTATTGGTACTGTTTCCTTTATATTCACCTGAATTATTTCCTTGTGAGTATTGGTGTATATAACCTTGATCCTTGATTATTAAATTTTATATTCCTAATACCTATCAGCTTTTCTGCATGTAATTTGGTATATAGTGAGTTCACTGAGTATTTTATACTCACCCAATTTGTGGTTTAATATTTTCAGGTTTTAAGCAGTAGTGTGGTTCCAGTCTCTTCTTCGAGGAACTGCCGGTTATTTTTATTATATAAATATCTAATACTTATGTATTTTGGTTTTAATCTAGTATGCTCAATGGTTCGTATCAATTCATAGTTTGTAGATAGTAATGGAAAAATGGAAAAATGATAAAATGCTATTTTGGACAGTTAATATAAATATTTATTTTTGATTAAACTGGACTTGAAAATGAGAAAATATGGATGATATAATGTTATGAAATGAGATTGTGAATATAATTAAATTTTGAAAATGATTATTACAGGATAGTATTCTGATATCACAGGGGTTTTACAGGTATTGGTCGTCATTGATTGTCACACCCGTTTTTCGGGTCATGACAATATACAATACAAAATGATAATAAATAATACATGTAGAACTTCTTGTGAAGAAAAAGGGTCAAGAAGTTTTATCTTCTATTTCAACTCTCTCAAATACTATATGTAACACCCTAGCTTAAAGACTTAGAACATAAGTTTAAAGGGGTAAACTTAAGGGGTTTTTCATTTATTTATATGTTATGTATGATGCATGATTTTGCTTAAATTGAATGAATATGTATGTTTTAGATGGTTTTACACATGTAAAAGTACATCAAAGGCTGTTAGGAAGAAACTTGAAATTTTGTGAACTGGGGGCAAAATGGTCATTTTGCAGCCCTTCAAGTTCTTATGGAATTATCACCATATTTAGAAGTAGAAAATGATTTAAGTGAATGTAAATGGTGTTATTTAGTTTATTTGAAGATTTGAT
>CANXYC010736645.1:0-13872 GCA_948193065.1 Aleurites moluccanus
CTTTACTTGATTATATTATTCATCCATTTAATTACTTATTCATGCATCCTATATGTCATTTCTTTAATTGTTCATGAAAATCATTTTAGATCAAGGTTAAAATTGAAAGCCAAGTTCAACCGAAAACCTAGTCCCCGAATCTTCTTTGGTTTCAAGGACTAGTGCACTTTTTCTTTTGGGATAAAATTGGAGTCAAAATGGGTTTTTACCTTAAATTTTCCCAACAAAAACAACTTAAGGTGGCGACTTCAAAACAATCAAAATCATTTTCAGATAAAAGGCGCTAAGATCGTCTCCTCCGTGAGAAATTGCCCCTATATGAGCGCTCCGATGCCCCAATGCCTCTCTTCTTCTCTCGAAGAGGGTGGGCCCGGACAGAGTGGCGGTCGGGCGAGGCCTCATAGCTGGCCACATCTCAAGTAGGCACCTATTTACCTCCAACATTCTCCTCTATGTCTCATACCATAGTACTCGCATACTGGTTCGCTAGGTGCTTGAGTCATCGATCTAAAGGATCCCTCTGAATACCTAGAAACTGTTTGTCCAAGGTTACCTCTTCCCTATCCTATCCTCTTCAGACTACTAGACTGTTGTCTTTATTCTACTCTGGAGACTGTATCTGTCTGTCGCTATTAGGAACTTCCTTCCCCTTTTTTAGACTGTCCACTAGATCCTTCTTTCTTCTTCTGATCCCTTTTTGCTCTCTCTTCTCTATACTTTTCCTCCATCTGTGTTGCCTTATCAATAATAGTTGTCAAAGAAGTAAATTTTGTAGACAGCAAAACATTATGTAGAGATGTATGTAGACCTCTTATGAATTTGCTAATCAAATATGCTCATGTCAGTGTTATCCTGGTAGTATACAGACTCAGTCTAATAAACTCATCTGCATACTTTTCTATACTCATGTTCCCTGTTCTAACTGTTCAATTGAATGATATTCATAGCTTTCACTCCTTCAGTAATGCTTGTCTAAACTATGCCTAAGGAGAAGGATGATCACTGTATAATCGAGTCTCCATATGTATAGAAAATCAGGACCATGCTTTTCCTTTTAACAACAAACCCACTAACACTACAGCCCGTGCATCTAAACAGGGGAGTCTTTATACCACTTTTTCTATACGTTCTAGGAAATCTATTGGCTCCTCTCCTCTGTCACACCTAAATTCAGGCAAATTCAATTTAGAAAATTAAACATGCTTACCCCACCTTCATCTATAATTCGACGGCCTTCCTGAAATACAAGGCCAACTGGATCTGCTACCAGTGGTACTGGTACTAGAAGAGCAGGTACAGTTGGTGCAGCAGGAGGAGGTAGTACTGACGGTACTAGAGAAGGCACTACTTGCCTTTCTTGCCTCAATTCTCATATTTCCCAACGTAATTCCATCATTCCTTGCATAACTTCTTCTCTCCAAGGATCCTCACTACCCCTAATATCCTCTGTCCTTAATCGGGAACGAGGAGGTTCTTCTGTTTCCTTCCTAACTAATGATTCATTTGAGGCCATTTCAGTCTCCCTGCTAAGTTCTCTGTTTTTGACATTTTTGATTTTGTATCACATTCATGCTCTCTATCTAACATATTGATCACTACAGAAAATAGATGACAGTTTAATACAGTACGATATCACATAATATATAGAAAATATGATAAATACTGTAAAAGACGAAATAGAAATTCCTAATGCTCCATGGTTTATCCTATATCCTATTAATACTGCATCTATATACTATTGATATAAACTTATGCTCTGATACCACCTTTGTCATGACCCAATTTCGGGGCATGACAGTCCTAAGATGCAGGAACTGCCAAAGCCAACCGACACTCGTAGAATCCAGTATCACAATCTTAAGTCCACGGTAAATATCAATGTCATATCTAGAATCCATATCCAGTCTATATAATTCACTATCAATGCAATAATAAAATATTCCATCACACAATAAATAACCATACAATCTATTCTTCTAATACCAATTATTACAGACCATGACGCATAACTAAAAGATAACCATATACAGTATATCACAATATTTACATTACAAAATAGAGTCTGGTTCCTCGAAGAAGAAACTGGGAACCAAGTCACTGCTCCTGTCTTGAAAAGTTTTAAAACACTACAAAGTGAGTATATAAATATTCAGTGAGCTCAATATACAGTACAATAAATACAGGGTAAAGTATTCAGTAAGAAATTAAATAAACAGTATAAAAGCATAAGGCTGAGCACTCCAATGTCCTTAAGGTATCAGTAAAATACAGAAGGCGGGTCAGACCTTATGGCTAGGATAAGTCCCTTCTTAGCTAGGGTCCTGGACTATTAATCCTGTCTAACGGGTCACTGTGCACGCCGATGGATTTTACCAATTACCTCATCAGTCATGTAGTTCTGTCATTTACACATTTACAAAGTATGGAAAACAATATATATCATTAAAAGAACAATATCAATGAATGGAAGGAAATAACAGTATAATTAATAACAGTACCAGTCTGTGAAACAGTCTGTTTTATCAGAATAACAGGTATCACTACAATAAACAATAACAGGTTTTACAATGGGAACAATGATCAAGCATAGGTTCAGTAACATCAAGGTCAGTCAACGGCATATACACTAATGCTATTGGCTAGCCAATGTCGCTGGTGACAAGCATTGACTATGGTAACAATATAGGAAATTTGGTTTAGGCATTTTATCGAACAGTTGGTGTGCAACTTTCAATCAACAATTTAACATGATTTTGGTGGAAATTTGGCATAACCCAAATATCAAATCAAAGGTTCACAATGAGAAGAAATTAATCAACAATTCAAAGGTCACAAAGAACAATTGTTTAGGAATCAAATTCAAGGAAGAAATCAAGGGAAAATGAAGCAAAATTTCAAAGGAATTGTTCAATATAGGTTCGGCCAAATGAGAGTTTTCACATTTCAATTCTATAATTCATTCTATCACCATAGACATGAAAAAGGGAGTATATTGAACTCACCTAATGGCTTAGATAGCCAAAATTCTACCTTGAACACCAAAACCCTCTTTAGTAAGCTTTATGAACACTTTGAAGAAATCTTTGATTCTACATCAATATAACCATCAATTTAGCTTCCAATGATGGTAATAATACTTATTCTAATTAAAACAAAGATCATATAACACTAATTCAAGATTTGATACTTGACATAATTAATTTAGGGTTCGAAAATTTGGGGTTTCTATTAATTTGTATAAATTGAATCAATTAATTGCTAAAACTATGTTAGTCACCATCTAAATCATCTATCTAAATCCTAATGGAAGAAAAATTCAAGTTATCTTACTTGGGTGTGTTGACTGAAACTTCAAGATGGAGAATTCCACATTTTCCTTTGTTCTCTTAATGAAATTTGGATGGGAAAAGGTTGATTTTAGATTAGATTCAAATTTTCCTTTGGTTTTTCTTTGAAATTTGGATGATAATTTGATGGATACTTGGCTTAGAGAATTCGGGCAAAGAGAGGAAGAAGAAGAAGATGGTGAAATGGTGGAGAAAATATCTTAAGGCGTGTATTTATATGCCAAAATTTTGGATATTTACACTTTAGCCCTCACATTTTTCTTATTTGCACTTTTACCCGATAACTTTCTGTAATTATTTTTGTTATTTTTGTTGAGAATTAAATATCCGTGTAGGGAGTGAAAAGACTTATTTTAGGCTGTTCTATGATATATAAATGCTCTGGGTCCAATTCTAAGTTTTGGACTGTGGGTTTTCAAAAATACCCCCAAAGTTGAACTTATTTACAGTTTTGCTATTCTATTGATTTTCCATTTTTCATAATTCTTTTTCATACTTTATTTTTTACCAATAAGTAACATTATTTTAGTTCTCTTATTACCCATGGATCTGTATTAAATAACTTTAGTTTCGATGCTGAACTAACTCTTCAGTTTGATAAAAAACTATCAGTGTTATTAGACCGATAGTTAAGAGAACTGTCCAAAATCTAAATCAAAATTTTAGGTTGAATATCAACTTAGCACCTACATTGTTGATATGAGGGGTAGCACTAACTTCTCAAATTTGCAAGGAATTGTTGAGCTTGCTAAGAAGATGGTTGAAAAAGGAAAAAATATAGCGTATCCTTTAGTTTACTTGCTTATAAATCTAGTATTAATTTTTCCGGTAGTAACAATGTTTGTTGAAAGAGTATATCAACTATGAAACTTATCAAGATTTCTCTTCATAATCCGATGAAAGATGATTGGATGAATGATTGTCTGGTAACTTATATTGAGAAAGATGTATTCGATACTATTAATAATAAGGCGATTATGAAATAATTTTAAAAAATAAAATCTCAAAAAATTATATTGTAATAATTTTTTTTTATTTTTAATTAAAGTATATTTTTATTATTTTTGTACCCCTTCCATTAATTTCTAGATCTATCTCTGAACATATGAGTGTGAAAGCTGGTAGATATATGGTACATGTTATATATAACCTTAATTAATTAATTAATTTATGTTTTTCTTTCAATATCCTATAAACTAGGCAAAAAAAAAATTTGAAATTTCTAACCAAATTTCATTTAAAAATTATTGATACCTTGTACTTATCAACGTTTGTCAAAAAGGTATGAATTTTTAAAATTTAAACTATTAATCTTTACTGTAAAAAAAAATTATCACAAAACTATTAGCTAATAAAAAGATAATATAATGACATCAAGATTTAATCAAGAGTTTACTAATTTATTTCATAAGTTTTTTTTTTTTTTTTTTTGCTTAATAATTAAGGTTCATTTTCAGGATTGATATTCAGAAAATAATTCTAGAGTGCAAAAGTTAAAAATATAGTATATTTTTGAACTCACTTAAAGAGTTGGTCATAATCTCACTAAATATGGAAATTAATTTAAAATACTAATGATTATCTAAATAAAAAATAAGATTAATTATTATAAAATATCTGTATTTTGATTGATTATACTAAAAAATTAATGTGTTTTAAAATTATACTAAAAAATTTTTATATTTTTATTCCGTTAAAATTTGAGATTCTTTTATTATAAAATTCGTTAAATTTATATAAAAAATTCATGATATTTCTCATTTTCAATTTAATTATCACTGTAAACAATACCAAATTTTTCATTTCACTGCTATCACCACCACCAAATTTAATTAACATCGAATTATCATATCGAATTATCATTTGGGCATAGGGTTACTATTCAGATTTACCTCCCAACAGATGGATCATTTGGGCATAGGGTTAGTATTCAGATTTACCTCATAAAGTCTCCAACAGATGGATCATTTGGACTTAGGGTTACTATTCAGATTTACCTCCTACATAAAGTCTCCAACAGATGGATCATTTGGGCTCTTCCATGATGATATATGCCTATTAAGTCCGGTCTTCCGGTCCCATCCCAACTTCATTCTTGGCAGCAGTGCATCACATGGGTACCACAAGTATCTTCCAGAATCACCTTCATTTTGGTTTCTTAAAATAAAATTTTATGTATCTAAAAGCTGCAAAATTGACTTCCGTGCTTCTTCCTTCAAGATTGATGGCTGACCAAACAACAGCCATATTCTCACTTAGTAGTGCAGGATTGCCTGTGTTGTTTATAGTCAACAAGCCAGAAGAATCATTGATTATATTATTCTGATTTGCAACCCAAACATCAGTTCTATCTGGGATGTTTCTATACCAAATTCCCAAATAACTTTTGTTGGAATCAAGACTGAAGAAACCCAGTTCGAAAGTCCCATATTTGGAGACCAAAGTCTTGCCATTACTGAATGATTAGGAGGGCAAGGGCACGCTTCAAGAGCAATTAGTTTTCGAATATGAACTAATAAAAAGATAAACACCTACACAATCACTGAACTTCTGAAATTTTTCGAGAAAACAGAGGAAAATATCCCATAAGGAGAAACTCATCAAAAAACCTTTCAAAACCCCATAAACAAAACCTTTTAAAACCCAAACAAAAAACCCATAAACACAAAAATGTTCATCTCCACTCGACAGATACGTATATTTAGAAAAAAGTTTCCTTAATTTTCTCTGCAACCAAACTGAGATGAAACCGGATGGCTAAAAAAGAAAATTGCAAAATCAAGGAAGAAAAGAAAATTTCTTTTATAGACTTGACCAATTAATGTCACAAAAATTCAAAAACTTCACTCGCACAACATCATCTAAATTTACCTACCTGAACTGAGTATTTAATTTTCGTGAGTTTCAAAGGCAGAAATGAAGCTTATTATAATCAAACTTTCACATCTCTTACTACACAAAACTCATTTTCACATTCAAGAAATAGCAAGATATAATTCTAGAGGTGAAAATCAATGGTGGTGGAAGATGAGAATAGGAGAGGCGAAAGGATAGAGATAGGGTCCGGAATAGAGGAAAAGGTGCTAGAGAAAGTGGTTGGGTTTGGATTTTGGGACTGAGGTTTAGGTTAGGGTGAGAGGCATAATAAATAAAATATTTTAATTAAATTGATTTACAGAAAAATAATAAAAAAAAAAATAGATAAAAGGATATCATAGTTTAATAAAATTAAAATATTGATACTATTTAATATAATTTTAAAAAAATAATAATTTTTTAATATAATTAATTAAAATAAAAAAATTTCATAATAGTTAACTCTAAAAAATATTATAATAGATAATAAATTATTAATAAGTTTAGTTATCGATTAAACACATCAAAAATTTTGCAATGAGTATTTTTTGTTTCATTTTAGTCACCTTGAATTATCTTTTATTTATTAAAATGTCATTGTTCACTTTTCAAAATTCCTAAATGATTTTCATTTTTTTCTTTTTACCAAAATTACGGTCATATTTTACCTCTAAGCCAACTTCAGAAATTTTTCTGTTGACCGGACTGCTAGTTTCTCGACAGTGTCCCGACACCGCCAGTTTTCGAAAAAATTTCAAATTTGCTTTCTAACTGTGTTTCTAAAATTATTTCTCATCAATTCAAGACTAATGGACCACATACCGAGAATAAATTCATACATATATGTTATGGCTTTCTAGGGTATTACAATTCTCTTAGAGCTCCGTAGTTAGATATGAGATGTTGATTTTGTAGCCATGGATAGTATTTGTAGCCTCTCACTTATTTCATATTGATGTTTGATTCATCTTTTGATCGGTAAGAAACAAGTAGAAAGGTCATATTATAAATGATGATCTACAAGATATAATGTTTTGCATTGGTTAGAATATATGATTATTGATTGAGGCAGATTTAGTTAGGGTTCTACGGGTTTATGGTGGTCTTATGTCTACCCTTGTCCTAGGACCGTCGTACCGGTAGTGTCAGAGTGTGACATATTCATACTTAAATTATACATATTAAGTTTTAACCTATCCAAATTCATATTAATCCTACTGCTACACAATTTATAATATCAATTTAAACTTATGTTTATAATCAATCCTGCTAGCCTGCATTTTGCCTGCAATCCTATTCTGGCAGTCTACATTGTTTTATCTCATAACTCAATTTATACTTATCCAATTACTGCAATTTTTTTTCTATTGAAAATAGACATATAATATTATAACATATCCAAATTTTAGAATATTTGGATCACTATATAATTATTACTGAATTTTTAAAATTAAACTACTGTCATGAAATCTCTACCCAAATAGATCCAATTTTCATGTCTATAATTAATTTCATGTTCATCCAATTATAAAACTATTTTATAGTCATTTTTATAACATTTAAATGAACATTTTTTTATGTTTAACACTTTCTCTAATTCAGAGTTTAAGGTTCTATAATTAATAAAATTCAGTAGCCTATATTTTATTTATCAGTCAATCTGGGTAAATTATACTTATGACCTAATATCTCATAAACCACAAATTCAATTGAAAAAAATATTTTAAAATATTATAGATAAGACATAAATGAACACTTTTTATGTTGAACATTTTTTCTAATTCTGTCTCTATAATTATTTACAATAAAAACACAATAACATTTTTCAGAAAATATAATTTCAGGTCAATCACAGTTTTTACTCAATAATTCTTTCTTCACTTCTAATTTTACAAATTTCTTTTACAAACATCTAATTAACATATTTATCTACAACTTTTTTGTTTTGTCCATCCTCAAATTCAATCATTAAAATTTCGAAATATTAGCCATAAGTTACTGCCTCAAATCAGATTTCATAAATTATATAAACCCTAGCTCATTGTTTATATTTTTAGCTTAATTATCTCAATTATTTGCCAAATAAAATCTTAGAACTCTTAAATTAAACTAAAAATTGAAGTTTATAAAATTTACCTATTATAAAGTTTCTTCCCTTTAGAACTTCTTTTGATTCTCTTTAAGCTTTCTACCTCCAATTCTTTAAATCCCACCTTAGATGTTTGGAACCCACTAAAATTATATTAACTAGATAGAATTTATGAAGAAAATAAAAGAAAACTTTGAGTTTGTGAAGGGGAAAAACTTACGGCCAAAAGAAGAGAAAAAGTTAAAGTATTAGTTTGGTTTTTTTCTTTATATTCCGATTATATATATATATATATATATATATATATATATATATGTATATATATATATATATTAATAAGAATGAAAGAAAATACAAGATTGAAAATTAGCCAAGTGGTGGCTTAAGATTTTCTTGAAATTTTTTTATTTATAAATTTAAATATTACTTGGACAATCTTCATTCCATCCTGAAGGTTAAGGCATAGGAGTACTGGCAGATGGAGGAGCATGAGTATTAGACATAATTATCAAATTTTTCAAACTTTTGATTTTGAGGTCATTTCTGTCACATGATTTGAAAATTTTCTTTCCTGTTTGTTGACCATGTGACCGGATTTGAAGATAATAATTATCCATCATCTTGACTTTGGTGTACTTAAATAATAATAAGAAATAATAATTTATTTTATTAAATAAAAAAAATCATTTATAATTTAGCATGTGTTAAAAATGTAATATATATCATATATATAATAATCAACCAACACTTGGTTAAAAATGACTAACATGGCCGGCCCACTTTAGAAAATTTTGAACTAATTTTTGACTTTTACATATAGAAAATAATGGTAGTAATAATGACGGTGGGTCTCAAATTCCACTTAAATGTAAAATTTCCTTTTACTCCTAAAATTTTTCCTAATTCAATGTAAATAAATCCTTTATTATTTTCTATTAATTTTTGTTCATTTTCTTTTACTAAATTCACCCATTTGATAGTTCCTAATCTTTCAATTTTTTACATTCAATAATTTTTTCTAAGACAACTCTATAATTGCTAAATAGTTTCTACCTATGCAGTTCACGTAAGTCTAGTATATTTTTATGGGGTGTTATAAATTGAGTACCATTGAGCTAAAGTTCATTAGTTTTGTTTTAACTTTCTAAAACACCACAAAGAGATTCAGTTTCAAGTATGTTTTGCTATAATAAATTTATCTTATTCTCCATCTACAGTTCTATATTTATTTGCTTTTGAAAATAAAAAGAAGTTTCTTTCCTCAAAGGAAAGCACACTCTGTTGATATTATTGATTAATTTTTAGCATATTCCATTCCATTTTATAAGTGGAAACCTATTAAGTGTTCTTCAAATTATTTTATATGTTAATTTATAGGTAATGGAAGCATAATTTTACATACTTCGCATATATATATAAAAAAAATTGGTTTCAATATAACAACTTGATCTTTTATGCTGATTTTTTTTTTTTTTTTTTTTTTTTTTCAGTAGGTGAAAGCATGAGACGGGAAGTTAGAGAAGTATTTTTGAACAAGAATTATTATGAGAATTGTCCGGGTTGTAAGGTTGATCAATTCAAGGAGTCAAGTAGAGGACTGCCTATTCGAGAACTTTTTTCAATATGGACTATTGTGCTTGGTAGTAGTAAGCATATTCTTTCTCGCCAATTATGTTAATCTTGAATGCATTTTCTTTCGTCTTTTAGTTTTTGAAGCTCCATGGATATAATTTAGCATAAAATAGTGATTTTTTAGTCATATAGACTTCAACTTTTTATTGGTATTTTTAATTGTTTTGATTGATCATTTATTTTTGTTCATATTGTGGCTTGTGCACATGTTTGTCTGTGCATGCCTATGGAGAATATTGGTAAATAACTATATAATTTTTTTTTTGTAATTTGCTTTTTATTTTTTCTTTGTTAAGTATGTATAATGCTAACATTTTTGCATTTTATTTATATAAAGGAAATAGTCAATGTTATAATATGTTGCTCTTGGGAAAAGTTTAATTTTTTAAATTTAGTCATTATATATTGAAAAGTACTAATTAGATGACAACTAGGTGTAGCCTCTTTGTATGAAATTTACTTGGTCTATAGTTGTATGAGTAGTGGCATTGAGTTCATTTTTATTGATTGGCTTATTGCATCAGTTGTTGGCATCAACCTTCATTTGCATGAGTAGTCTTTATACATGGCTCAATTATGCAATTTTTTTGACACATATTGACCTGATGTTAATTTTTGCAGCCCTTCCAATAATATATCTCTTTCCATTCCTTTACTTCATGGTAAGTATATTTCTATATGCATTTAGAATTAATTCTATTATCTGACATTTACTTTAAGTCAACTTTTCATACAGGTCAAATGAAAAAAAAAAATGAATAAAAAATATTTATAATATCTTCCTTTAGGCTTATAAATAATTACTAATTTTTTTTTTTTTATCTTTCTATATTTTTTTTTCAATTTTAAACTTTTTTTAATGTTTTTAGTCTTATGAACCTTTACAATTGTATCATTTATTTGTTTATTTATTAATTGAATAAGATTAATTGTAGAAATTATTATTTTAAGTTAATGTTAATGGACTTGTAAGCATTCTAAATAATGGGTTGTTAATTAATACAAATAATTAACCTTTAATTTTAATAGGCTTCTAAGCATCCAAATGAAATTAAAAATAATCCAAATCAATATCTAATATTTTTCTAGGAAAAATTCACACCAATAAGAAAATAAGAAATATATTTTTTTTTATTTTTTTAAATATTTATTTTCAAAGATGATAAAATATCTTTTATTAGAAATTATTATTAATTAACAATAAAATTACATAACAAGTTATTTAATTATTACATTGTAAAATATGTAATCTTCTTATCATAAAAAGAACTTTGAAAAAAAATGTCATATATGTTTATAAAATATATAAATTTTAATTTTTTATTAAAAATGTTCTATTTGACAATCTCAAGGTAATTTTTTTATGTTAAATTTTATATTAAACAACTAAAATGCCCTTAAAAAGGAAAAAAAAAAAAAACTAATTCCCTTTCCTTCACTTTTCCAAATTAATTATTAACAAATTTAGTTATATTTTTTTACTTACTTATTGATACTTTAAGTATTCTTAAATTAGTTATAATATATTTTATTTAAATAATTTTATTAAATGAAATTTCAGTTTAAAATAATTAGATATAAAAGTAATTAAAAAATAAATAATTAAAAATAATTTATATTATATAATTTTACATCACATTTGTGATTTTTTATATTTTTATAAATATTTTGACGTATGATAAAAATTATTCTAAAATATTTTAACATATTACATAATTAACATTTTTGTGCATATATAAATTAAAAAAAAATCAATTTGTTGAATATTACTATTTGAATATTTTTTTAATATTTGTTACAAATATTTTTTAATATTTGTCAGAATATGAAAAAAATAATTTGTTAAACTATTAAAAAATCAAATTTTAATATTCAACAAATGAAATATTTTTTTTAAATTTTATAAAAAAGTGAAGAGATAAAATTTATTAAATGTAGACATAAAAGTATTAATTAATATTTTAAAATAATTTTTATGAGATGTTAAATCATTTTTAAGAAAATATGAAAAGTACAAAATACTTCTGATCAATTTCTTGGTACTTAAGCCAAGATTTGAAGTATAAAAATGACAACTAATGATTTTAACTTATTATTACTTATGTTTAATTTGTTGTATATAATATTTATTATATATTTAATTACATATTATAAAACCCTGACATTACATATTGATCATTATCAATTTCTCACTGCAGATTAGGGATTTTGATATTGCAAAAAGGGAGGAAGACATCGGCTATTATGCTGGATTTATTGGTGAGCTTACATATATCCATTAATGGCATGCACATTTTCTTGTCTCAAATTCTAATAAGCCACCTCAATATTTTGAAGGGGCATCATTTATGCTTGGGAGAGCTTTGACATCTGTTTTTTGGGGAATAATGGCTGATCGCTATGGACGAAAACCTGTTATAATTATAGCGACTGTTTCAGTGTTAGTGACAACTACTTCCTTAGTTAGGAGCTCTAAGATTGTGTATTTAGTTGTTTTATTTTTTAAAAATCTCTTGTTTACATTTTCATGATTATTTGATTATTTATTGGTCTCAGGGTTATTTTCAACACTCTCTTTGGCCTTAGCACAAATTTTTGGATGGCTTTTAGTGCAAGGTTTCTTTTGGGGAGTTTTAATGGTTTACTTGGACCTATAAAGGTGACAATTTGTACTGTAAATATGGTTTTTAATTTTTATCATTAGTGAAGCATGGATGAAAGTTTTGATTTCATTTTTTGAATTAGAATAACTTGTTCTGTACTTCTTATAGATGCTTATTTCATTCTACTATTTTCTGACCATTCCAATTTTATGTATATTGTACAGGCATATGCATGTGAAATTTTTCGAGAAGAACACCAAACTTTAGGATTATCAACAGTGAGCTCTAATTGGCCATATATAATATTTCTTAAATGCACTTATGGCTAAGTACTGATAAAATAAAATGCAATTTAGATAACTACGGCATGGGGTATAGGATTGATCATTGGCCCAGCTCTAGGAGGTTTCCTTGCCCAGGTATATTTCTCAACCATTATTTCATTTTCATAGCTCATTTAAAAACTTTTATGGAAACATTTGCAAATTAAAGTTTATCTTTTCCTGCTATTCTAACTTGGCACTTTAGCCAGCAGAGAAATATCCAAATATTTTTTCCAAGGAATCTTTGTTTGGGAGGTTAGTGAACTAAAAGTACTTAATTTTTGTTATAAGATGTAGTTGTCTGAATCTTAACAAAAATGTACATTTTCCATCAGTATAATTGTTTTCCCAAACATGAATATGTAATGCAGATTTCCATACTTCCTACCCTGCCTCTGTATATCAGTTTTTGCATTGGGAGTCACAATTGCTACTTTCTGGCTTCCGGTAATTATATCAATCAGCTACCTGTTTTATTTATTTTTTTAATTTGTCCTTTTATTTTATGTGAGAGTGATCCTTTAATATTCTACTTCCCAAAACAATTCTCTTTTTCTTTAGTGTATATGTATGTCACACCCTAACTCCAGTGGTGTGACGGTCTTAGGGCAAAGGTAGGCTTAAGGCCACCATAAACCCATAGAACTCACATATCATGAATCTCATATACAATTATATCAACTACAACATCATATATATTATCATACAATGATCATTTCTACACATTCAATTAAATATCAATCATATCTTTACCATTATCATTTCATAGTTTTCTCTTGTTCCTTAATGATTAAAAGATACATCTCACATCATTAAGGAATAAAAATACCCATAAGGTAATAATTCATACATTAAAATATTGATATCCTCAATGACTGACTACGGAGCTCTAGAATATACTCCCAAATACATATCATGTCATAGTATCAATTAGTGAACATACAAAATATCTCAAAAATTATTACAATGAAGCTTCTTGGAAGAATGGATCAAGAAGCTGGATCTTCTCTATTAGCTCCTTC
>CANXYC010736726.1:0-36759 GCA_948193065.1 Aleurites moluccanus
AGGCTCCTGTTATATTATATGCATTATGGTTCATGATATGTATTTCATCATGCTATCACCAGTATTCATATTTACAGATCATTAATGGATAGATGTGACTGTTCATGAATAATATTGCATACTCATATATATATATTGACTCACTGATTATAATGTTATACTCACCCCTTCAGTGGTTATATGTTTTCAGGACCTCAGGGAAGCAGTCATCCATGGCTACATCATCTTCAGCCTTGGATCACAGATGTATGTATTTGAGGTCACTCCTGTGTAGAGAAGTTCCTTGGTATATAATATATAGAGGGCTTGGATTGGTTAAGAGAATTATGTCTAATATGATCAAAATGATAATCAGATATAATATGAATATGTTAATGATGTTCATATATATGATATGAGAAATTGATATGATGTATATATGATATGAGTTATGAATGCAAATATTGAAGTGCATATTGAGTTGTGATTGACTACTGGAGATTAAAAGGGGATGTATGCTATTTTGGAAGTGCAATTTATATGTTTTACGGATAGCTTAAGTCAGAGTTATAAAGGAAACTCTGTCAGTTTTTATGTCTGAATGTTATGATGATTTAAAAAAAATTATCACCTAGAATGTATCACAGGTTAAGTAATGATTGTAAAAGTTAAGTTAAAGTAAAAGCATGGGTTCTTCGAGGTACTGGTCGCCTTGGCATTACCCATACCCTAGGACCGTGATGGTCTAAAATTAGGCCGTGACATAATATCAAACTCATTTCAAATGCACTAATTACTTCCTATTTGCACCTAATACCTATCATTTAAACATACTACACACATTTAACAAGTTATACGCATAAATCACTTTATAAACCCTAACCCTAGTTCAAAAGCAGTTTGGTCTAAGTAGGGTTATGCCCTCTAAGTTTAATTTTTCTAATTCAAATTTATAATTCAACGATTAAATACATCCATTCAACAATTTCAAACTCAATTACACATAATCTAATCAACTTTCTCATTTTGCCCTAAAGTAGGTTCGGTTTAAAAAGGGGTTTTCCCATTCTTTAATAATTCTCCCAATTACACCTACAATTGAGCAATTCAAGATACCAATTAAATATTTAAACATTCAATTATACAAGAACCAAGTCAATTCCTTATTTCCCCCAATTTAGGGCATTCGGCCAAAAGGGTTTCCTTCCAATTTGTGTTTGTTCTTAAATTTTAAGGCTTCCATTGTCAATTCAATATGTCAATTAGAAATTCATACACTCAATTGCAACAATACATAATAATTTCTCACTCCTAAACCTAATTCCCATTCGGCTATAATGTCCCTTCTAAGAATTTATATTCAACATCAAATTAATCATTTAATTAACATCAATTTATCTCATTTAACAATAATTATACAACAAATTGCTCTATAAGAACACATTAACATTTTTCCCCAATTTCATCCTTCTATTTGGCCATCTTGCATTTCTACCATTAATTCTTCAAATCAATCATCAAACTCCAGATTTAAGTTTCAATTGATCATAATCAACAAGAAATTTCAACTTACCTTAAGATTTCTAAGAGTGGTCGAACCTTCAAACCCTCCAAACCTATCACCAAAATGATGATTAAAGCTTTGCTTAATGAAATGGAAGTTATTTAATGATGATCTTCACTTTATCATTAATATTTAGCACCAAATTCTTGATTATCCTTCAATGGCTGAAACTAAATAAGAGTTGCTCTTCTTTCCTTTTCTTGTTTACGGTTTCTTTTGGAGGAAGAAAAATGCAGTAAAATAATGATTATTTCAAGAGTTAGTGGGATTTTTCCACTTAATCCTATACATGCAAGTCCATAATAAGCTTTCTACCTCCTATACATGCATCCATTGGATTTCAATGTACTAATACCTTATTCTATTGAATCATGATGAGTGAAATTGCCACTTCACTCACTAAACTTATATTTTTATTTTAATTGAGTACTTTTAAATTATCAATTAAATCCCTAAATTTTTATCTCCTTTTTCAATTAAGTCCTTCCATTTTTATAACCTAATTCGGCTATTATTATTTTTTTTTATCATACAAACAATCAATTAACAATCAAATATACATGTTAATACATCAAAATAATTTCAAATAATTTACAAAAAAAATTTTCGAAGGTGATTAACTATACTTAGCTCGGTTATGATGTGGTGTTACAGACAGAATGAATGATAACTAAGTGAAATTAATAATAAAATTGATGATTATAGATTGTGCATGTGATATTAGGTTCTACGAGTGTCGGTCGCCATTGGCATCCCCCGCATCCTAGGACCGTTGCGATTCGAAAACGGGTCGTGACACATTTAATGCACCAAAAATATTTGGGCTTTTTCTAAGGCTTTAAACTGCCAATAAAACCATAGAACCTATAAGCTCACATGCATAGGAGGATATGATAAAACATTTATAAGCTTCTATAATTAATTAGGCCAAATCCAATTAGGATTGGATTGGTCCAAGCTAAGGTTTTTAGGAGCCCATGAGTATGAACTCATTAGATGGGCTATGCACATGGACTAAAGGTTAATTGGGCCTTGTTAATTGTTAATGTAGTTATGCTATTATATATACATGAGTATAAAATGATTTATTAGAAGAAAACTCTAAAAACCCTAAAAGGAGTCACCACCCCTCTTCCTAGCATAATAGGGTTCAGCCATAATCACCAAGAGTTTTGTTGATTCCTTTCATGAATCCTTCATGTGGATACTTAAGGTGCAATCTATAGTTTTGGATTGTTGTGGTTTGCTACAACCCAACAAGAAGGACAAAACTCTCAAAAATTGAAGATTAAAGAATTTTAATTGGTAAGCTTTTTTCCTCTTTCATGTTCTAACTAAATTGAATTTCACATAGGACCCTTCTTGATTGGAGTTTCCTTTAATTTCGCTGTACATATTTTGATTTAAACTCTAACAATATGGTGGTCTCATTGTTGGACCTCCTTCAACAATATCAGCCCCTTGACTTGCCATTTGTTCTTTATTCCAAAATGGCTAAATCTTTAAGAAATGTGGAAACAAAGCTTTGATACCAACTTAAAGTCCCTTGGCAACCAAGAGGGGGGTGAATTGGTGATTTTAAAAATTAAAGACAATAAAAATTATTGTGAGGAAAGAGTAGCAAGAATAAGACACAATAATTGTATAGTAGTTCGACCAACTTTTGCCTACGTCCACTCCTCAAGTTCACACTTGAGTATTTTACTACATTGATATTTTTACCAGGATCAAGATAAAAAAACCCTAAGTGTTTTGGCTTACACTCAAACTTTTGCAAGTGTTTTTGTATTTAGCTCACATTTAAGCTTTCTAGAAGTACAAGAGATGAGAAGAAGAAAGTTTATTGACTTATCCCAAGTCTCTACTAATCAATATGCTTCAACAACCTTGAAGATTTTATAATTAATACTTTATAAGTATTGAAAATATAAATTTTAGCTCAAATAGCAATAAATATGATGAAGTATGAACAAATGCTTAAGTAGATTGTTCTTAATTCTATTTAAACTTCATACAAACCCATATTTATTCCCTTGCATGAAATAAAGTCGTTTTGTAAAGTCGTTTTGCTTCATTAAATGCTCATTAATGCATTTCACATTTTTTCCAACGGCTAGTTTTTTTTGTCTTCTTTTGCCGAGCACTAGACAAACTTCACAACTGCTACTTGACATTCACGGCTGTGAATTTTCTTTACGCCTGCAACTACCTTTCTCGCCCGCGAATATCACCCAACTGAGGACTGAGACTACTGTCTCTCTAAGGTCTTCTTAGTAGTGACTACTGCTCTTCAGTAACACCCGCAACTTTCTGTCACATCCCGATTTCCCAAGTCGTGACGGTCCTAGGACACGGGAGATGCCAATGGCGACTAGCATCCATAGAAACCAGTATCACATGCATCATCTATAAACCACAATATAATATCCATTTTAATTAGTTACCATCCATTCTGTTATTTTGTCAATTATTCTGTAAATTTTTGTGATGGGCTGTAACAATCATATATCATACCACAATATCATCATACAACTCAAAATATCCTCATCAATATATATATATATACATATATATATATATATATATATATATATATATATATATATATATATATATATATATATTGTCAAAATAGACAAAATAGTATCATATTAATTTACTGGTCAATTAAAAATAAATATTCTCCTTAAGCAAGTTAAAGGAGCCATCCTCTTCATTCGATTTGCGCATTACCTTTTAAATGTTGATCTTAATAATTAAATTATAATTAATAGTGGTAAGGGTAAATTATAATATCAATTACTATATTTTAATATTGGACAATAAGAAAGTTTGAGACTCGTCCTATTTTTTTTTGAGAAACAATTATTTATATTGAATGTATACAGTTAATTAATACAAATATATCATGTAATGAAATTATAGATGTATGTATATTTTCTTTAAAAAAAATTTCAAATATTTTTTTAAATTATAATTAATTATTGATTAAGAGTATAAAAGGTGAATATACACAATTTTTACATTTTTATGTAAAAAATAATTATTACTTAAAAACGACAAAAAAAGAACAAATATGACTGTCTGTATAGTATATATACCACATGATCAATATTTTCAGAATCTAAACGATTAAAGAACTAGTGAAAACAAATTTCAAAAAGTCAGAGATTTAATTGAAATCGAATCAGTTAAATTGAAAAAAAATCGATATATATATAATCTGACATTTATTATACATATGATGAAAATAAATATAATATAATTATAGTTAAATCAATAATTTATATAAAATTATATTTTTTATGGTATCAATCTAATCACATTAAATCAAAAGTTATATATATAATAAGTTATTGACATTTACTTGCTCAAATATCTACTCACGCAATAGAATAACATATAATAAAATCATGATTTTGGTGTCGGGTAAAATTGAAATAAAACTATTAAAATTTTCTTATTTTTTTTAACTCAAAACGACACAGTTTTTCCTTAACAAAAATGACGATGTTTTGATAAAAAAATAAAAAAATAAAAAATACCTGCTCAAACCAAAAAATCAGTTTGATTTGATTGATTCACCAATTAACTGGTTAGTTTATTTTTTTAACTGGTATTTTGAGAAGGGTAAATGGGATTGACCGGACCGATTCTTAGTTCAGTTTCTGATTTTTCTAATTTAACCAGTCGGTTCGGTCCAATTTTAGTAACCATGTATATGACCATAATTAGGAGATGAGCAAACAGTCGGTTTGATTTAAATCGAACCAAATATCCTAAAAATTAAATAAATTGAATCATAAATTTTAGAAATCAAATCAAATAGAATTTTGAATTAAACCGAACCTAAATTTTTTTAGATAAAACCAAAATGATATATTTTGTTTCGATTATTCAGTTTTTCGATTTTTTAAATAAAATAAATATAAATTTATTAAAAAGATATATTTTTAAATAAATAAATAAATATAAATATAATATATATTTATATATTTTGATCAGTTCAATTATTTTAATTTTTTTTAAAGAAAACTAAACCGAATCGAATTAACTGAAATTTCAAAAAAAATTAATCGAATAAAATCAAATTTTGAATCGAAATGAACCCAATCATCCAAACTAAGTTCGGTTCGATTTGGTTTTCTTGATTTTTTTCTCACCCCTAACCATAACCCATTTTTATCTTTTGAAATTTTTTGAGTTTATTTATTTATTTATTTTACATGTCCTAGTTAGTGTTTTAAATTTGGATTATATCAATTGGTCAAATTGTAAGTTAATATAATACATATTAATTCATTTTCTACATATTTTTCCTACTATTTCTAGTTTATAATATTTTAATACACAATTAGTTTATTATGATTAATTTAAAAAAATATTTTAGTAATTTTTTTTTATCTAATTGACTAATATTATTATTAATATTACTATTAAAAATAAAATTTAAATATATTTAAAATTTTAGAATATATTTAACCATTAATTACTCTAAATCAAAAACAAATATGATATTGCATAGAGACTAATCTAAATGTGTTTTTCTTTTAACCAATTGAAGTTAAACAAATAATTTTAAAATCAACAAATGTTATTTTAATAATTAGTATTATTTAAAAAAAAAAGGATATCTAGAGAATTTAAATTGTATACTTTTCAAACATGCATTTAAAATTAGATTTGACATTGTATTGAGTCTAAAAGGGAACTCTAATGATATCTTCCAAAATAAACATAAATATATAGTAATTGATTTTCTTGTAATATCTTTATGGATTATAATATTTTCTATTAGTTGTAAATATAATTAATTAATTTTCTCCAAACCAAATCCCTATCCAAATTGCAATTAATTTATATTAATAGATCACTAGTTTCATTAATAAATTTATAATTAATTATGGTAAACCAAGATTCAAAACCACCAGGAATTTAATTTGATGGTAAGAGCAAAACTCAGTATGGAGAGTTCTCCAATTCAAGTGGTTCCTATGAAAACAGTATGACAACGTAAAATTTAAAAAAGAAAAAAAAAAAAACAAGAGTCAAAATTTTAAAAATGGTGGGCCCACTTCACCCTCACCATCCAATTTTGTTGATGGAGCATGATGATGATGATGATGAGTGCCAATTTATTGACTCCAACAGCACCAAACACACCACCAATCATTTGTAAGAAAAAAACTAAAAACAAAAAAAAAATTACAGGAGAAACCAAACCTAATCCATGGATAATTAATCACTGTCCCAACTTTTCAACTTCAATTAAAATTTGTAATTTTAGTTTTTTATTTTTTATATTTATTTTTTATGTGAGTTTTTACCCTCCCAAACCATTTAAAAACCCCAAGAAAGAGACCCTCTCCTTGATGAACTCAACTTTGATTCCTCATCATCACACCAAAGCCCAAATTTTTTATTTTTATTATCACTCACTATAACAGATATCCACATTTTCTTTCTTCTTCTCTTCCCTGTTCCCCCCTGTTTCTTGCTTCTCCAGAACTCTAAAAGAACTCTTTTTATTTTATTTTTATAGTATTAGAAGGGTTTTGAGCAGTTGTAAATATGTGCATGCTTCAATCTCTGATGGGTTGAAATCTATCTGGATTGTGTTTTTTATTTGGAGACTTAGTCAGATTCCAAAAAAAAAAAAAAATCTAAATGGTTTTGTATCTTTGTTCGTATTTGATGTGTTTCATTTACTATCCCTTTGAGACTGTTTCTTAGATCTGTTAAGTGCTGTGCTCGATCCACTGCTGTATTCCCGCTTTAACACACCTTCTCAAGGTCAGATCATCGCATTTTGTGCTATATGACTATTTCTTTTGCTCTGTATATTATTACTTTTTTTTTTCTCGAATTAATTATAGAATAAATTCAGTTACTCTAACTGATAAGCTAAGCTAGGAGTTTTTGTTTTGCTTTTAATAGAAAAGGGATAGCTTGTTATGCATCGGGGGGTTTGGATTTTAATGCTTGGAGTATGAGAATTTGATGATGTATAGTTACTTGAAAAGTTATAAGGTGTTTGGGGTTTATGATGGGTTTTTGAGGTTTTGTTTGATTTTTTTCATTTTGTATTTCCTTATGGTGCAAAATGAGATAAGCCCTCCATATCAGAGGTCCTGTATATCTTTTTCGTGAGGTATATATATTTGGCAAAATGGGTAACGGCACTTCTCGTGTTGTGGGTTGTTTTGTGCCGTTTAATGGAAAAAATGGTGTTGATTTAGAGTTTTTAGAGCCACTGGATGAGGGATTAGGCCATTCATTCTGTTATGTTAGGCCGTCGATTTTTGACTCTCCTGCCATTACCCCTTCAAACTCCGAGAGGTTTACGGTTGATTCCAGTACCCTAGATTCAGAAACGTTAAGTGGTTCATTTAGGCATGACATTATTGATGATCCATCTGGTTTGCATAGGCCAATCAAGACTTTCCCTGAGACTACATTTAAAACCATATCGGGGGCTTCAGTTAGTGCCAATGTTTCAACTGCTAGGACTGGTAATCAGAGTGTATTGTTTGCAAATGACATGCAAGAGCCTGCTGCATCATTTGAGAGCACCTCCTCATTTGCTGCAATCCCCTTGCAGCCAGTGCCTCGTGGCTCTGGTCCTTTGAATGGTTTTATGTCTGGGCCCCTTGAGAGAGGTTTTGCATCAGGTCCTTTAGAGAGGGGAAGTGGTTTTATGTCTGGACCAATTGAGAAAGGGGTAATGTCAGGTCCTCTTGATGCCACTGACAAGTTGAATTTTTCTGCTCCCCTTGCACGTGGTCGTAGAAGACCTCGCTTCCAGAGTCTAATGAGGAGCGTGAGTGGACCAATGAAAAACACTCTATCTCGGACATTCTCAAGACATTCAATTGGGACAGGTTGGATGCAGAGGTTTTTCTTGCATCCTGTGACCCAATTGGCTTGGCATGTTAGGGAGCCAAAGTTTCGACCAGAAGCTTCACGGAATCTTGAAGGAGGTTCATCAGAAGGGGAATACGTGAACAGTAAAAACTTACAATGGGCCCATGGGAAGGCTGGTGAGGATAGGGTTCATGTTGTGTTGTCAGAAGAGCAAGGGTGGTTGTTTATTGGGATATATGATGGCTTTAGTGGCCCAGATGCACCAGATTTTCTCATGAGCCATCTTTACAGAGCTATAGACAAAGAATTGGAAGGAGTGCTATGGGATTATGAAGATAAATATGTAAATGATCCAATAAAACCTGAACATTCAAAGAGTGTAAATATTGATGCTGGTCCAGAGTGCAGGAAGGAAGACCAACCTAATTCAAGTTGTTTAACTTCTTGTAATTTAGAAGAATTATGCAATCCAGGAGTTTACAGGGATCAATCTTCTTGTGAAATAGTAGAGGAAAATGATGATGTTAGGAGCAGTCAACAACAATCATATCATTGTGAAAAGTCCAGAATCTCAGGCTCTGATTCTGTTTCTATTCCAACTGCCAACTTGACTGGTCAAGGAAGGAGAAGTATGCGACTGTATGAGCTGCTGCAACTGGAATCATGCAATGGGCTAGGTTCTGTCTCAATTTCACTGGTTGAAAACCAGACAGAGAGTATGTTGAGTTCTAAGCCAAGTTCAAATACTTTGGATTCCAGACTGACTTCACAAGTAGAACAGCAAAGATCTTGTTCACTGAACAATGACAGTGGAGATGGTTCTAATCAACAAGGTGAAGATCCCTCTACATCAGGAGAGGATGGAGGGATTGGGTTTGAATCTAGTAATCCAGAAGTCATAATTGATCCTTCTGTTTCAATGCAACGACAGAGCACAAGAAAGTCTGTTATCAGTTCAAAGATCAGAAAAATTTATAGGAAGCAGAAATCCTTGCGTAAGAAACTCTTTCCTTGGAGCTATGACTGGCACAGAGAGGAGATTTGTGTTGATGAGAGAGTAGTAGAACGTCCTGGACCCATCAGGAGATGTAAATCAGGAATTGTTGATCATGATGCAGTTTTAAGAGCAATGTCTCGAGCTCTTGGACACACAGAGGAGGCCTACATGGAAATGGTGGAAAATACCCTCGATAAAAATGCAGAGCTTGCGTTGATGGGATCTTGTGTTCTAGTGATGTTAATGAAGGATCAAGATGTTTATGTTATGAATCTTGGGGATAGCCGTGCGATCTTAGCCCAAGAGAGACCTAGTGACCGCCATCCAAATCCAAGTTTTGCAAAGGATGAGATGAGGCACAGGAACAGATCTAGAGAGTCATTAGTACGCATGGAGCTGGACAGAATTTCAGAGGAGTCCCCAATGCATAATCAAAACAGTCAGGTTAATATGATCAACAAGAATAGAGAGATCTCCATTTGCAGATTGAAGATGAGGGCAGTTCAGCTTTCCACTGACCACAGTACAAGTATTGAACAGGTTTACTTCTTGAAATTTTCAATCTAGTTATTATTGTAACCATTCCATGATTGGTTCTCTTTGAGTTTGACTTCACTATGCTTTATTTAAAATACTATCAGTGCTTTTTTTTAAGATACTTCTTGAAAGTTTAATGTTTTTGTGTAGTATAAACAAGTGTATCACTCCTTAAGCGGCACACAGATTTATAGGTCCAGTTTGTGAACAACTTTATGGTTCGGTTACTATGAGAAAGCTAGAATGCTTTTGTTGAGTTATTTGCTTCAAGCATGGACTTTTCCTTCTTGTGCACATGTGACAAGTGATATGATATTTGAATCAATAAGAGCTTGGTGTAACATATTTCTTGCAGTATGCATTTGTGCTTTTAAAGTTTTAAGAAAAACAAGGGTGCATATTTCATTTTCATTCATATCCAAATTGTGTTAGATTGTATAATTGCATCATTGAATTAGAATGAACCTGAAAATTTCTGCATTTACTTTTTTATTGTAAACTGAATGCATCCATGCACGATTCCAGTTGCTTATACCATTTCCTAAATATTAAGTTATATTCTATGCTTTTGATTGCCATATGGGGCAATTATACTACCAAATACAAACCTAAGTGCGAGAAAATTTGCATTTCTATGGTAAACTTTCTAACAATGAGCCCCAGTGGATTTTTTTAATTATTCTGAATTCAGATAGAAGTTACATAACTCAAAGATCTCATAGAACTAAATTAGAATTTGCCCAGACTTGCATATTTCAATGCAGAATTCTGGTAGTGTGTTGCTATAATTGAAAAGTAATATTGTATCCTTTTTTCTCTTGCTACAGGAAGTGATTAGAGTAAAGGCGGAACATCCTGACGACAACAAAGCAATTTTAAATGACAGAGTGAAGGGGCAGTTGAAAGTAACCAGAGCATTTGGAGCTGGATTTCTAAAGAAGGTCAGCAAATATTGTAACTTCGCTATTCAATATATTTTTGCCCTTTATGTTTGTCCAGGTGCTTTGAGCAATGAAAAGATCTTGTCAACACGGTTATTATTTGCCTTTCTTGTCAACAGGGTTATTATTTGCCTTTCTGATATTTTTGCAATTAATCATTCAATTCTAAATAAAATTTCCAACTTGATGTTTTTCTACAAAGGCTTATAACCCTAAATAAGTTTGTTAACTTGATATTTTTGTACAAAGGCTTATATGCAAATATTTCTATCTTTATGCCAGTGTAAATGTGATTTAGGATACTGGATCATTGAGGACAGAGGACATTATAATTTATAATATTATGCACAAATAGGTTACAATAGGGAAATCTTGAAGCCATTGCAAAAATTTCTGTACATTGTCCTGTTCTACCCACCCTATTTTGGATGCTTTATAGAGATTGTTAACTTAAATTACCTAATTAGAGTCCATTTATCCTAACAATCTTTCCCTCTAGATCATTTCTATATCTGTCCTGTGCTAACAAGTGAAAACATTCCATTTTCACAAGAGCAAGGACATAATGATTAATAGTGAGGTACAAAGAGCCTGTTTGGCATTGCGTTGACTGCTCTTATAGAAAAGCATCATTGTAGATGTTGTTGGAAAAAACAGTTTGAGAGTGTGTAACTTTTTTAATTTTTTTATGACTAAAACATTAGCATGTCAAATCTAGCTTAAAAACAAGTTTTAATGACTTCTAATCAATTTCTTCAATATAATGCTTTTCTCAACAACTCTGGCAATAATGCCAAACCGACCCAAAGTTATGTATATGCATGATATCATATAATGTGAGTACAATGCATCTCCTGTCATCTCACTCAATTTAGTGTTGCATGCATGATAACTATCTGACATCTAATGTGCACTATGTGGCTGCTACTGTTGTGATTGAGCTTTCTGCCAGCAGTTTTTCTCAGCCAAGTTTGTACTTCTGTATTTATTTTTTCTATTTCATTTGGTTACAATTTTGAGATGCAATCTCCTGTGTAAAACAAATTTTCACCTGATTCTAAAGTAAAATTAACTTATCCTTTCAGTGTCCTCTAAAAATTTGGACCTAATGCTGGGTCTTTGAGATTGTTTGTGGGAGCAGTTTGGTCAGTGTTTATGATCAATTGAAAGGTGAGTGGGTGATGAAAACTTCAATGGTGGCAAAATAGTTGTTTTCCAACATCCTTTGTTTAGGCAGGATTATAGGAGGCAAGGCAGTGTGCTTTAGGCAGGATCTTGGGGAGACACAGAAAAAATTTGACTGGGAGCTTTCGATGATATTTGGATTGTTTCATGAAATATGATAAACTGTGGTTGACTGAATAGTTGCAGTCCTAAAAATTAAATTAGGGAATCCAAGCAATATTATGATTGGGAATTGGTGGGTGAATTTCAGAATATGAACCTAGGAGGTGTTAACACATGTCATTTGCAACCTCAGCAATTTCCAGGCTATATTTGGGTTCAGTTGTACCTGTTGGTAGTGCTGGATGTGGAGGGAGGGAGGAAGAGTGGATGGAAGAGGGTGCCTTTGTTGTTATTTTTGTATGATGTTCATCCCTATTGCAAGGCACCCAGAAGTGGCATATTGAGTCAGAAATATTATTTTGCATACTTTTGGGCAATAAAGAAGCTACGTATATATTATATTTATTGCTGTTGGAGTGAGCCAGTACAGATGGAGGAGTTGACACAGGACTGATCTTGAAATGATTGTGACAGTGATAAGATTATTATAGATTCGTTAGTTGGAAGTTGATTTGTGTACTGTGTTAAAGCATTTCACTTGAGGGAATGTGAAACCTGTGCATTTTAAGAACTTTGCCCAGCAATTGTGGCGTGTATTATTTTTGAATTCTGCTATGTATGTATCAATTTTATTCTCTTTTCTGATGAAAGAGTATCTTGATACCATCTTGTTATGCCCAATTTGGGGTTCTATCTTTAGCAATGTGGACCATTTTTTGATTGTTTGACCTAAACAAATCTCTCACAAGTAACTTTCACTTCGATCATTGGACACTTGAATTGGGCTCTTTTTTTCTGTCTATGCCCAAATTATGTTTATCATTTTGTTGCATTGATGTAGTTCAGATGAATCTTTTTTAATTTGACTTGTTGGTTTCAGCCAACCTGTAATGAAGCTCTTCTTGAGATTTTTCGGATCAATTATGTGGGAACTAATCCTTATGTTAGCTGCATTCCTTCTGTGCTTCACCATCGACTTTCCTCAAGTGATCGATTCTTGGTTCTTTCCTCTGATGGGCTTTATCAGTACTTTAGTAATGAAGAGGTGGTTGCCCATGTCACGTGGTTCATGGAAAATGTCCCTGAAGGTGATCCTGCACAATATCTCATTGCAGAGCTTCTTTTTCGTGCTGCCAAAAAGAATGGTCAGTGGAGTAAATTTCCCATTTTTTTCAATGCCGTTGTTGACGGGTGAAATTAACTGAAAAATAAATTTTGACAATTTTAGAACATATTCCCTTTCTAGATGTCGTAGATCGAGTGATAACACTATTTGTATCTTCAACCTTGCTCAAAAAATTTACCAAATTGTGGTCAGTTGCTGAGTAGCCATTTTTCTGCATAAAAACATAGATCATTTTGATGTTTGTTTCCAAAAAAATTTTCTTCCTGATTGAGACCCTAAAGCTACTGTTTGAATTCGGTTGTTTCCACCAATTATTTAACTACCGTTCACCCAAAATGATGACAATTTTGACCCGTTGCTTTCCAAAGAGGCAATGGCAAAATTGCAACTTTGGGTATGGTTATTCAAATTAAAATTTCCATACTTATAAAAAAATTATTGAAAATTCTCCTGTTTTGGTACCAAAATTGAACATGGCTTGTAGTTGGAGTGTTTATTTCTCTACTTTTTCATAAAGGAAATAATATAGCTTACCATTTTTCTCTGAAGGTGGTCCAAAGTGAAACTCTTAACACATTATTTGGGACTCACTTTAAATGGGCTACACCCAACTCCTCTCGTCTTCTCTGTTGTGAGTTTGCCTAAATTTTTATTCAATGGCTAAATTAGCCCCTGATACAGTTTGTTAAATGATAGGAGAGGGTGGCTGTATAATTGTGCTGAAAAGGCAAATTGTAGAATTGTTTGTTGTTTTAACTCGGTCATGGATTGGCTGTTGTATCTTAGCACTTCTTAATTCTGTAATGTATACTCTCTTTCACGAATTGAACTCTTCAGTTACATTTGATGTCTTCTTATTGGCTGTTGCAGGAATGGATTTTCATGAATTGCTTGACATTCCTCATGGAGATCGGCGTAAATATCATGACGATGTCTCTGTCATGGTGGTTTCTCTAGAGGGAAGAATCTGGAGGTCATCAGGATAATTGTTTTCACGTGCATATTGCCTCCAAAATGTAATCATTGTCAAGCAAGGGGTAATCATCTATGCATTCCAGATTTAGAATCAGTCTTTGACATTCTTTGGAATATAAAAGTTGTTTTTTTTTGTTGTCAATTCCAATTCCTCTTTTCTGTTGAAGATTAGTTTATACAAAGCAGGATGATTAATCCAGCATCCAGGTTGCTAGAAGTTTGCCTCTTAAGTTTCTAGAATCCAATTATTTTTTTTTGTCTCATTCATCATTTAAATCGTAATAAGATGTTAACCCGATAGTTAATATCCCTCCACCCCCTATGATCCTTAGTATGCTTAACCCCTTTGTGCTCCCATGGGGACTAAATATTTGCACCTACAACACCGTCATATAAGGTAGAGAGGGAGGTTGGTTTATACTTTTTAGTGTCTTTCTTCTTTAAAACAAGAATGCAAGGAATGTTTAGTCATTAGCAGCAGGTTTTGAATCTGCATTGTGATTTATATGCCTCAATCTTCTTAAGGGTTATGAAATGAACATGTTTGACACATTAATAGTTGATTATTGGGTTTTAAATCAACTCCATCCCTCGTCGTCTCAAAAGAAGATGGCATAACTTGGGGATCACTGATCTTCTGTTACAAATTGAGACTGGCCCATTCCTTAAATTTGAGAAATTCCAGAAATTCAATATTAGGTGATTCAGTGTTTTTGTTTCTCAAGTAATGGGATCTGAAGATGTACCATTGCTATCCTAACTAACCTGATGCTGTTTGCCAGTTATTATTATTTTTAAGTAGTATAACAGGGCGAAACAGCCCATAACACGAGAACAAACTACTGCTCTAAGCAGAGCCTATTCCATCCAACACCCAGGGCATCCAGCCTTAAAAATTGCAGTACCCCAGTAGGTGGAACTTCTATCTCCTGTAAACCAAACAGATTTTCTAAAGCCAAGTTATTATTAGTTATACAGGTAAAATTATTAGATTTTAATAGTTGCCTGCTTACCATTATTCATTTCTTTCTGAGAGGCCTCCCTAACTACCTGTGGTAGATAAGGAGCGTGCCCTTCTCCTACCCACCAGTTCTGTTTCGTTTAAAATTTTGGATGACCCACTTGTAACAGCTTCGCATTTTGTTATAAAAGATGGGCCGGACATGGAAACCCCATTTCCCACTTTTTTTTCTTTAAAATTTATATAATCCGTTTTTTGCTCCTAGTTCTGTTCCTGATTTATTTTCGAAGGGTTAACTTGGGTATTAAGAGAGTTTGTTCCTCTTTATATTGTTGACGATTTGATTCTTGAAGTTTAGATAATTCTTGAAGATATCTTTGATCGACCGAATAAAAAAAAAATTATAGGATGATATGAAGAACTAAATCCTAAAGATATGAAAATTGTTTGCTAACTAGATCAGCTTAAATATTATGAACCTGTTCATAACAATATGTTTCTATTATATCATGTGTGAAATCAACCAATGAATTCTTATTTCACAAAGGTTAGAAGCCAGATAATGGTTAATTCATTTAATGGATATGAAGACTTGAGAAGAAAACAAAACTTTAAGAACTTGAAGCAAAAATTTCCTTATTCTTTCATATATAATAATACTTGAATTATGATACTTATGCGAAAGAGTTTCTCCACCTGCAATTTATACATGCAATTCTTTCTAATTTATTTTCCTTCAAACATAATTCATTCATTTTCAATAAAGCTTTTGTAAGAGTCCTGCGGTAACCCTGAAGTAAAAGATAACCTATAAGGATAGGACCATTCAACCACTACTACAGTCTACAGGCCAAGTTTAACCAAACCCCTGTTTAATTTGTTTAGTGATAGGTAAATAATATTTTTAAGGAAATATTATATAAATATACTGTTTTTTAATTTTTATTTTAATTTTATGATTATTTTTTTTATTAATTTTTAATATATGTTTGATATATATATAATATATAATTAGTATATATTTGATATATATTTAATATATGTCATATTTTTGAAAAAATATTTTTAAATATATAATATTTTTAAAAAATATGTAATGTGTTTGAATTTTTTTTTTTAAATAAAAATAAAATATTTTTTATTTTTTTCGATATTTTTTAAAAAATCCCTATTTTTTAAACTATTGGGCTAAGCTAAAGTGCGGTGGTAGAGCTGTCTTATCTTGAGGGCCCTTCTACTCGAATTTCAATGATTTTTTGTATCTCCCAAAAATCAAATCTCTGTATTTTAAATCCCTTCGTCTTTTGCCGTCTGTCTCCTAATCTTTCAATGCTTTCTTTTTTCGCGTCTGATTAGATTAATTAATCAGGACGCAATACCAGTTTAGAACACAATTATTACATTTATTATTAATTTTAATTGATTTTAAGAATTTAAATTTTAAATTTAAATTTAAGTTAATTTTATTGTTTGAATCCCTTAAATTGAATTGATTATTCAAATATTTAAAATAATTTGATAATTCAAAATTTAATGTTTTAAATATTTTTTATCTAATTATTTTAAATTTTTTATTTTTATTTTTAATTTTATATTTATTTTTCTTAAAATTTAAAATTTTAATTTTAATTTTTTTTTTAACTTCTCAAATAAAAAATAGATTAATTACTATTTTTTTTTTTATAAAATGACTTAATACACTAAACTTTTCTGACATTTTAAAAATATATTAACTTTCTTTGACAAATGTCTCGTTATACTAATATCTAATTTTATCGTTAGTCAATAAAAAAATATTAAATAAAGATAGTCAAAAGATAAAAATATCAATTTAATTAATTATATTTTATTTTTATTTTAAAAAATATTATTTAGGGTTAAAAAATTTATTTTCATATTTTTAATAAATGTAAAAATAAAAAATAAACAAAAATATTTTTTATTTGTTATTTTTATTTTTATTTTAAAAAAAAAATTTAAGAAGAAATTAATTATTTCTTCTTAAATTTTTTAATACAAATAAAAAATTTATTTTCATATTTTTTAAAATTTTCAAAATAAAATGTAAAAATATTTTTTATTTTTTAAAAAATAAAATAAAATTTATTTTTATTTTTAAATTTATGAGAAAATATGAAAATAAATTTTTTAACCTAAAAATATATTTTTTAAAGTAAAAATATAATATAATTAATTAAAATAATGAGTAATAATATTTCTATCTACTTATTTTACTTATTGATTATTTTAAAATTAACTAACAATAAAATTAAATGGAATGATCTAATAATATGTTGTGATATTCGTTAGTAGGAGTTAATATATTTTTGAAAAGTCAATTAAACTTAAATTAACCCATAAAAAATTTATAAATTTATAAATATAAATTTTAAATTCAAATCTATTAATTTTTTTAATTAATTATTGAGTTGAATATATTCTTTTTTCCATGCTTTAATATTACACCTTTCCCTTTCTAACCAACCGTGTCTATGGACGAACCAACACACTATAAATAAAAGCAAAACCAGTCCTTCCTCTACCAGACCACAACTTTTCTTGGTTTTTTTTCTTTTTTTTGTCCGCTTAATAATTTTACTACATCTCCTTTCCAACTCCAAGCATGGCAACTGCTGTTTTAACATATCTACTCTTCTTTATTGCTATCTCTACTACTCTTGCTTATGATCCTGACATGCTTCAAGATCTCTGCGTGTCTGACAAATCTTCAGGTATCAATTTTTTTGGGTTTTTTTGGTTAATTGGGTACTAGTGAGTTTAAATTTGCAATTCTATATTTCAGGGATGATTTCAGTACCTCTAAATCAAAGTTATTGATGTTTGCAGGAATTAAATTAAATGGATTTCCATGCAAGGCAGACGCGAATATTACAGCAAATGATTTTTTCTTTGATGGTATAGCAAAGCCAGGAGTTGTCAACAATTCAGTAGGATCACTAGTTACAGGAGCCAATGTTGAGAAAATTCCAGGCTTGAACACTTTAGGTGTTTCACTATCACGTATTGACTATGCTCCTGATGGGGTTAACCCACCAAACACGCACCCACGTGCCACTGAAATGATTTTCGTTCTTGAAGGAGAATTGGATGCAGGATTCATCACCACTGCCAATAAATTGATATCAAAAACTGTAAAAAAAGGTGAAATATTTGTTTTCCCAAGAGCTTTGGTTCACTTCCAGAAGAACAATGGTGACAAGGCAGCTTCTGTAATTTCAGCATTCAATAGTCAATTGCCTGGTACTCAATCTATTGCTATGACATTGTTTACAGCTTCTCCACCAATCCCAACTCATGTCTTGACTAAAGCTTTTCAAGTTGGTACCAAAGAGATTGAGAAGATCAAATCCAAGCTTGCCCCCAAGAACTCTTGATTTTTTTTTTCCTCATCTTTCTTTCAAAAGTTTCTTATCTAATGGTAAATTAATATTATATATTAAGAAGATACAGCTAATTATGTTCTATGTTTTTTTATTGCCTCAATAATGGAATTGAACATAAACATATACTTGTAATTGTCTTTTTGGTTTACAAAATTTAATAACATAAACAGATACTTGTAATTGTCTTCTTGGTTTACAAAATTTAATGTTCTTGTAATTGTCTTTTGGTTTACAAAATTTAATATTCTCCATGATAATTATTCAATGTACACTTTGGTCTTTTGCTTAAATAATTGCATAATCTTGGGTAAATTATTCACTGTTAACATTTTAACATTTATAATTTTAATACATTGATTACATTACTATAGACATAACGTTTATATGATATAAAATTATAAACCATTAAAATTATTATTTATGTCATGTAAATGCTACATTAATTATTTTTAACAATTTTAAGATCGTATGCTTCAAAGTATTAATGAAAATTTTAGACATCATTTTATCAAAAAGAATTACTTCTGAAGGCTGGCCAAATACCCAATTTTGAAGCAACCAATTTATCCATACCTTAGATATTTCTACCGGTTGAGGGGGGCAAAAAATATATTATAAATTTTGTGTATTAAATTTAACAGTTTATATTTATTATTTATTATGTTTGTAATTCATTTTTTTTATTCATTTGATTTTTGTTTAGCACAAAAAAATATATCATTTAATTCATTACATCAAACACTATCAAATTATAATTTTTAAAAAAATTTATAAAAATTTTTAAATTCTTAAAATATATCACATTAAAAATTACTATTTAAAAAATATACAGGAGTCTCCTCCATTCATATTTCTCCAGCTCCTTCCATATTTGATATAAACACTAACTTAAAGTAGTCTTTCTATTTATTGTAAATCTTATACTCACACACAGAAATATAATTTAATGATAAACACATATTTTTTAGATAATAAATTATTTCTCTCAATATTGCAATTAGGCTTTCAACTTCTTCTTCTGCTTTCTTTTTTCATTGTTTTGTAACTACAGAGATTTGGTGGAATCTGGCGGTGTAGGTGAAGCTATTGTGAATTTCCCATGACGTCCTCATAAACATTACCTACTGAAAAGGACTAAAATCTTAACTAATAATATAATTTTAGTTTCTTTTAAAAGGTCGTAATTATTAATTAATATGAAGCTAAAAAAAGCCATATTTATCTAATCTTGATATAAATAATTGTAATAATAATGTGAATAATATTATTACACGAGATCTCGTCGACATATCCCAAACAGAAATATTGGAGATGATGATAGGACATGATACTAATCTTCATTTTCACTAATTAAATTCTTTAATTAACTCGTTACCCTAATTATTAGCCAACATATTTGTTTTTCACATGGTTAATTGGGGTTTGAATATCAGAATTCAACTATAAATTTTACTACTATTTTGTTTCTTTACAAAAATTCTCTAATTCCATAATTTGCTTAATTTTGGCCACAAAAATTAAACCACAAAAGAATAACTTTTTCTTCATGATTTTTTTAATTGTATAATTTTCTTGTCATGAGTAATTTGCTTTTAACATATTAACCAAAAAGAATAATATTTTGCTTTTTATAATAGTAAAGTGATATTATGATTTAATTTTTACACATGCATTAGGTTCACCCCTAATCTAATAAAAAATAAACCTTCAAATTTAAAGGGTTTATAAATAAGAAAAAAAAAAATTCTCATTTATAGTGACACCAAAAAAGAAACATTATCAATAATAATTTACTTTCAGTATGAGAAAATTAATTTATTATGTAAGAGAGGACAAATTAACTTGGTATACAGAACTGGAAATACAAAATTATCATACAAAGAAAAGATACAAAATTAATTACTGGCTGCATAAACAAAAGCCAAACTCATCAAAATGGAGGATATTTGAGGGAATTCAACAGAGCCATATTCGCACCATATGCAAACATTCCATCGTTTCAAGCTCATGAATTCAGTCAGAAATTCATCATAAACTCATAATTATAAAATTAGTTTTACTTGTACAATCAGTTTTACGATCCTCAGTACGTTACCGTACAATTGACATACAAATTGGAATAATACATTAATTTGTTTACGGCTAGAAACTTGTATAGTTTACGACTTCCATTTTTGAAAAATCTTAAAGTCAAAGTTATTGAAGTCCATGACTCCTCTTCATTTATGAGTCCTCCGGCTGGCATCTCTTTTTAAGATAGGTGTAGGATCATACATGTATTTATTTATAAGTTGATAAATATTAAAATTTATTTATATAAAATTAATTAATTTATATTAAATTTAATATTTATTTTTTATAAATTTTTTAATTATTTTTTACTTATTTAATTAGATCACTTTGATACAAAAATCCAAAAAAAAAAATGTACTGTCATTTATAGCGTTTCTATGGTTGCAACTACAAGTAAAATAAGAGGATTAATTTAACGTATAAGTCAGATACATGTGTATAATTATGCTTTGGTAGTAACTATAGCGGTGCCATATTCTATGGCATATCCAGTCGCATGCACATGCTGATGACATCTTGATTGATCTTACATCCCCACCAAATTAATGATTAACACATAGGATCATCTTGTTAAATTGAATTGCAATATGATACTTATAATACTATGTACATTAATATTATAATATTATAATATATATAGAAATGGGCCGAAAGCTATGGTGGATAGATATAAAGCACCTACTTGCAAAAGCAACTTCCATTCAACCTCCCTCAATGATATTTAATACTTACAGTGAAATATATTGAAATATAATCTAACGATAAATATATATTTTTTTAGATAATAAATTCAAATCGATTCTCCCCTCTTCAATGTTAAAATTAATAATAATAATACTTACAGTGGAGTCAAAGAGAAGACTTTTTTCACACAAATTTATAGACTCACCATTAGATGAAATTTTCCACATGCAGGATATCTAGCAACTTTCCATTATTTGGAATTTTATCATTCAATTTCGATCTATATATATGTTTTCCTTTTCCATCCAATAAAGGGACTAATCATTCAGAATGCAAGATGTAATTAGTAAAAAAAACTTTAAAAAATGTGATAAAACTATAAACTCATATTGACAGAAGTAAAGGAAGGGTGTGCCAATTTGGTACTTGGTTGGCAAAGGCAAGTAATATAACTATCATCCTATAAGCCATACTGCAATTAATCAATGATTCTCACAGCAGTTTGGGAATGCAACCACATCATGACAAGAATTAGTATTCTTGCTATTTAAAAAAAAAAGGAAGAAGGGTCTGCAGCGTATTTAGAGCAAAGAAAAAATAAACTGCATTAATTGTTTCAAACTACATCAAAATTTCCTTTGATCTGATGGCAACTACCATTGGCATAGAAACTTTCTGGTGCATTAACATGCTGATAGAGAGGTGTATGCACTTCCTCGTTAGAGCACATATATCCAACAATTTGAAATGGTTAATCTATTTACATTGTACTAAGGAACTATATAAATTGCTCTTTTTATATATATTTTTTCCTGTTATAAATCAGGGGGAGAGCTCATACCAACTTTAGCAGCAACAGATATAATTGTCAATATTAGCTGTAGTTTGGAAACAACCAACATTAAGGAGACATACCAAAAGTAATCTCATCCTTTTTGTCCTCGATACAGTCTTCCAAAACCTGTACATTAGAATCAAGGTGTGAGTTTCTTCATCATGTTAACACTGGGGATGAAATGAACAGTCACAAATGGGTCAATCATGCCATACACTCAAGATAAAGGCTGCAGAGACTCAAGTTTCTAGAGTCTAGACAATAGTTTCAACTTGATGCATTTGAATCTATTTATGAGCTAAGTGATCATTTCAGTGCATGCTGTGCTCTAAAATTAACCATGCTTGTCCAGCTCTTAGCTCCGTTCAATGGGTTTGCAAAATAGTATTGAAGTTCTGTTCCTACTCTGACATGCTTTTCAGCCTCATAAAACTAAAGATCCATAGGTACATGCATCCAACCTTACTTCTCCATTTTGTAATGGGTGCTTGTCCAAACAATGATGCAAAGATCTGCCACATACCTTGAACATGTTTCTCATTTCAAGGTATTTTACGGCAAGATAATGCAACTCAACTGCCATACCATCTATCTAAACAAGGTGTCCGGCAAATTTTAATGAAAATTAATTCAGGGTCTTGACCTGAGCTCAAACATGCACCAAGCCAAAGTGGACAGAACCCAACCTAATTTATACAGATCTTTAGCAGTCCTAATTGCAAGGATTGCTTCTAAGAATTTATCTTATCATGATCACATTACAGCAGGTGAACTTGAACATAAACACATATAAATACCTTCAGGAGTCAATGGAAGGGTTCTGAAGTAAAGATCTAGCATTATGCAGGATAGCACTGGCCTCCTCATTTGAGGCATCAAGCATCCGTAGTTCTTTGATCTCCTCCTGCCATTTCTCCATTTGTTCCTTGTGCATCCTGTAGACAAGGCATGGTATTTAATATGAAATGTAAAGAATTTACAGTCACTATGCTATAAAGCACACGTTTTATCATTTGGAACTGACATTATCAATCGCTCTTCAAATTCATTACTCATCTCCTTAAACATCGCTTTTCCTGATTCCAGTAGCTCAGACACCTACATGAATCAATGACACGTAAAAGTTTAATGAACAGCAAAAGTCTAAAGTTTCTACAATGAGGATAAACTATATATCTCATCTGAGTTGATCAGGGACCTATCTTAAACTTTCAAATTCATGGGCATTCCAACTGATTGGAGAAAGAATAGCAGATACATTACAAAAAGGTAATCATTGATGATGCACATACAAATTATTCTATTCTATATTCTTTTCGAGTTATATAACATATATAATCCAATAGCTACCATTTGAGTGAAGTGCTCAATTTTCTCAAAAATGTGAGCAATATTAAGCTCCATTTCTTCAGATCCAACAGTGTTTATCTCAGTCTCTTCTTTTTCTACGATCTCTAGGGCTTCTCCATCTCTTACCTCCTGCTTCTTCTCTTCCATCTGAAAAGTATAACAATTAAACGCTGTCCCTATGAAAAAAAGACTAATTTTCCATAACAGTAAACGATTTGAAAAGTGAAGATGATGAATAGCCATACACCAAACTTCATACGCTTCCTCAAAATTTCATCTGCTTCGCTTTCCATTTCAGACGCTGAAGTTTAAAGCTGCATATAAGCAACAGATCTTCTATTAAGTAACTTGCTTCATGAATATAATTAAAGAAGTCCATTAAGCAAATTTAACATGGTTAATACCTTCCAAAGAGCTATATTTTTAAGAACTGACACAAATATTTAAATTAGTTCATGTAATTAAGGTGTCAAATCCAACAGTTCCGAACAAATTGTGAGAAATGACTACTTGTCGATCCTTGTAAAATAAAGAACAAGAGCGACTTCCTTTCTCACAAATGGAAAACGCAAGTAAGAGAGAAGAAAATCAGAATGCTCAATCATTTTTCAATTCCTTGTTGCAGAAAAGGAAAACAGAACCCTAGAATTCACAAAACTTGAATCTGATTTGAAACTAATGAAAGAAATTCTCAGAGATTATTAATCTAAAACGGAAAGCATATCAAATATCTGATTAACGGTGATTTGGAACTAGAATCCGAAAGGAAAAAAGAAAAACAAGGATCATGCAGCTCGTGATGATGAATCGTAATAATAATTTTAATTCTCAAAGTATAAAATCATATGGATTATGATTTTCTATTCCTGAAAATTGACGAATCTATCTTCAACAATATTGCTTTTTTCAATCAAATTATGCCAATGAAACTGAGAAATCATTACCTCGATCGGAATCGCCAAAGAAATCTGCAATTGATCTCTCAAACTCCCAGCTAGAGTCCAATGAAGAGATAGCGAGACGGAAAAAGAATGCTATTTGAAAACATTGTTTGGTTCGAAACTATCCAAATTCCTTTTAAATTTTTTGGAATACTTCGGAATGCGCGGGAGTTTCCGTTTACTGAATACTATCCCTCTCTCCTAGGATTAAGCTGTGCCGTTTAGACCTTCTACTTCTAAACGGTGCCAATGGCCAAACTGGGTGCCGCTAATCAAGACGGCGTGCTTCATACGCGTATTAACACATAAACTTTATCCCACCTTTACATATTTGTACAATCATATGTACTAGTTTTTTAACCATTTATATAATAATTTATTTTAGTAAAAATATTTAAATTATTTTAAAATAATAAGTCATTTAATATTGAAAGTCCCTTGACAACTAAAATGAGATGAATTTGTAATTTGAAAAATTAACAACAAATAAAAAATTAAACAAAGAAAAAAAATAATCAACATAAGATTTATAGTGGTTTGGCAAAAAATCAGTATACACCTATTTTTCAATATCACAATTAAATATTTCACTAATTTTAATTTTTTTCAAAAATATAAGATCAAATCTTAAATATTTTAGACTCATATTAAATCTTACAATGTATTTTTACAATAAATACTCACACACAATTCAAAAGAATTACAAACTTTTAGAAATTAATTCCTTTTCAATAACTTTAAAAGATTGGTAATTAACTCTCTTTATAAATTGAAAACTCAAAAGTAAACTCAATAACACTTAAATGCTCAATAATATGAATTAATACAAGAATAGATTGAAAACCCAAAAGTAAGTTCAATAACATTTAAATGCTCAATAGTATGAATTAATCCAAGAATATATGATATTTTATATCTATTAATTTCATACCAACTCATATTAATAGTTTCCAGCCAAATAGAGTAGCTTAGGTGCATTAAATTTGGATTTAATGGAAAAACTTGTTCTTCCAACTGTTATATTTCAGTCAGATTTTAAATTGTAATGGCGGCTACATAGAAAATAGAGGACTCTATTTATCCTGGGATGAAGAATCTCATTGTTGCAACTTGCTTATAGTGATTGTGAATTCAATAGGTTTACAGATGTGACTTAATATGTAGCTGCTACGACTTATTGTCCAATTTTTTCAAAAAGCTATTATCTCTCTGAATTCTCTCCGTAGCGGGCACTATTCCCTTACTTCTTTGGACACTTGAGATTCACGTTTTGGACTCTTTTTTACGACGGTGACATGTTGATAACAACTGGTACTTGATTCATCACATAAGTAATAACTAAAACATAATTTAATAGCGGCTGCTACTTGATTTTCCACATAAGTAGCAGCAGGAACATAAAACACTGGTGGACACTATTTATCTCATTTCTTGGATTTTGAATTATTAGACCTTCTGAATTTCTTAATAATGATTGTGATTGCTTTGTAGTGGGTTCTACTTAACTAATAGCGGCTATTACTCTATCAATATCTAAGTCTTTTAGTTTTTGTGTTCATTAATAATGGAGGCTACTGATTTTTGCAATTCTAAAAAATATTCATTATATATAAATAAATAATTAAATTAGAAGTTTAATTAGTTGTTTTTACTTATCAAAATGAATATGTTAAAATACTAAAATCTAACAAATACTAATATTTATATAATCTTTGTAACTTTAAAATATTATTGATATTTTGATAAATGAATTCTTTTCATATTTAGTGATTTTTTATATTAACAAAAAATATGATATTTCTTTTTATTAGTATTTGATGATTAATTTTTTTAAGAAAAAATATGTAGTCTATAATTGAAAAAAAAAGAAGTTATTTAGTTAATGCATTTTATATTTTTTAATAATTTTTACTTTTTGAAATTAACAAAAAGTTAAAAATTAAATTAAAATAGAGTTGTAAAGTTATAATTAATTATTTAAACTTTAATTAAATAATATAAACTTTTAACATCTAATAATAATTTAATAAATATGAACGTTCAACTTTTAGTAAAGTTTAGTATAATGATAATTTAAAAATCCAATTAATTTTGGGATTAAAACTGAATTTAGTTTAGTTGAGGGCACAAACAAACAAGGAAGCAGTGAAATGGTAATTGTCTGTCCTATGGATTTTTGTCAAGATGCTTCCTAGTTCCTATAATGTTCACATGCAAAACTTTCTTTTCTGCTGCAGTGGGGGGTGATACTAAATTACTGATAGCTGGTTAAACTGATCAAGAACGTTGTGCAAGGTGCTGCAATAATTGTTATGAAGCTTCACGTGCTACACGATCACGGGTTTCATAGACATATTTTACTAAAATTCTAAGGCAAATGAATGCCCCATAAATACAAAATAAAGACTTTTTAACTTTAAAAGCAATCTATTGTGCAATGGAGGCTAACATATTGAGTTGGATATGGTTTAAGTTAAATTATAATTAGTTGAATGGTCATTATCTTTCTCATTTCGTGTTGTTTTTGTACAAGTAATAATTATGGTGCTACAATCTGAGTCCATTCAGAAAAGTATGATAAGTGCAAATACAAACACCACATCAAGTATGGTCCAAATCATATATAAATTCAAAAGAACTGCTGACATGAGAGGCCTAGATTTTGGGTCTGTTTCAAATGACAACAAATTATGGGCATGGATATACATTAAATTAGGAACCTAGAGCATTTATTTTTATTTATTTGGGTAGTACATCAGCAAAAAGAAAACTAAAAAACAAAGAAACTAAAATAGACGTAAGTTCAAATCTCTAATTTCATACACTATAATTGAAATGTTCGATCAATCACTGGATTACTGTATGCTTTCTGATTGTATAACAGGTATATGTTGATCATTGAATGGGTGGAATGTTTCATATATAAAAGAATATCTAAGAGGCTGTCATACAAGATAACGTATAATCTTGAAATTGAGTGTTCACATTGGCAAAATTTGATAATAAAGTTTTCCTTAATCTGGTTACACACGACTCCAATGGAAAGAGCAGTCAAAAATGGCTTAAACTGAGAAAAGGGGAAAATAAAATAAAAGAAATATTTGCTTGTCGTGAAGAACTTTTAAGGACATGTTTAAAACCTAAATTCCTAAATGAAACTAGATGCTTTCATTTTTTTATTTTCTGCCCTTGTGTGTGCATATACAGTAATAAATTGATGGCAATGTACAAGAATAAGATTGTGGGCTCTGAGCACTCACATGATTAATCTCACTCAAAATTTATATCTAATTAACTTGGATAATGTTCAAATTTAAATCTCCTCCCTCTGTTAATTAATAATTAGGATGTTTGAGCATCAAAAGATAAAATAATGATATATACAGGATTGACACAGTCTGCACATTGATTCTAATTTATGAGAACTGTAATTTTCAAAGATTACAAATAAAATGGGAAAATGGGAAGAGTATAGTTCAAATATATTTTTTTTAGCATAAAGTGATTTGAGCAAAGACGAAATTAAAAAAATAATTTTAGACAGACCGAAAATTAATATTATCTAAAAAATTATATTTAAATTGGTAAGTGAAAATATTTTTAAAAATTAATAGTTTTTTTAATAAATGTCGGATGGGTCAAATATTTATTTTGTATAAAAAATTAGATTTAAATAAATAAAATATTTTTTTTTTTCTATAAATTAAATAATTTTTTTTTTCATCCAGATGGCCCGAACAAATTTGTCCCTTCAACAACTCTGTCCCTGTCCATAATATAATATATATGTTTAGTGTTAGATTATACATAAGTGAACTTTAGTATCATTTCTCTTATAAATTAGTTCACATGAATTGTAAATTAAAAGAAACTCATCAATCAATATTTTGGAATTTTTTTTTTATGTTTGAGATAAGATTAACTCGACGTCCTTTCAAAAATAAATAAATAAATAAATAACTTCTTGTGTCATGTATAGAAATAGAAATTTGTGTATATCCATTACATACACTATTTTTTTTTTTTTTTATCTTTTTTATTATTTTTGATACACTGAAAATTTTCATCTCCTATGAGCTATGTATAACCGAAGTGGATCTGGGTTATCCCAAAAAAAATATATATATTAATTTATAAAAAAAAAATTTTACTTCATCTCTTCAAATTTAATTTTTTATATAAAAATAATTATTAATTTACTCAAAATTAATTTTCTGATTTTATCCTTATCTCTTATTGCTTAAAACAGATATATATGTTTATTTACGTTTTCTAAACTAACCTTTACATAGATATGATTTCTTTTAACAAGCAAGCAATGAAGTTAATTTATTTTTTTTAAAATTTTTGGTAAGTTCATGAAGAAATTTTATTATATAATAGAATATAATTTTGAGGATTTCAAAATGCAATATGAAGAAGCATCGAAAGAAATTTTCATGCATGTGAACTTAATTTGCTAAATTTCAGTTTTATTCAATTACATATTTTTCTCACCTATCAATCCATTGATTTTGTTAAGTAATTACATATTCTTTTCTCTTTATAATGAAATTCTGTAATAACTTAAAACGAGAAAATATCTAAACACATATATATTCCTAGTGAATAATAATAATAATTAGAAGAAGAAAGTCATTATACATGCTAATTAGGTGGACACTATCATTATGAGGTGCAGGTATAACCTAATAATTAAATACCTAATTACTTAGTTTGACTTTTTTATTAAATTTACTTAAACACGTGTTAAGAATTTCAACCCTGTTTAATTAAGCATTAATATCACTTCCTAATTATTCAGTTACAGTAGAACTATTTTTATATTCTGGTTACACAAAATTAATTCATAACTTAAGTTCAGTCAGTTATCAATCTATTGGCTTGTATCAGTGGCAAATTGATGCGGACCAACAAGTGATAATATTTTTAAATTTGTATTTTTATATTTTTATTTTTCTTAATTATTTTTTATATAAAACTTATTTTTAAATCTGGTTTAGAGTATATGCTTTTAATTATGATTATTTTCTTTATTTATATAAATATAGTTATTTATTTTTTTATTGGAATAAATTATCATATTAAATTTTTAAAATTTTTTAATAATTATTTCCTATATATAGCCATATAAATTTTAGAATTGAAATAATTTTTAAATTGAATTAAAATAACATTTTTTTTAAATTATTTCTTTTAATTTTAAATATTTTAATACTTATTAGTCTGATATTTATTTTATAATCAACAAACTTTTAGAAGGTTTCCGCTATATCAGTTGACACCAGCGTTTGCTCATTATTTGAAAAACATGCCACCAAGAAGAGGGTGTTAGGTTATACCTGTAGAAGAGATTTATGACTGTGATACAACATCTCAAATGCAGCATCATATTATAAACCAAATGGAGGAACATGCGACACAAATGATAAAACAATTAACTCCATAGATGAAAAAACTTTTGAAAAATGAAATATTTAAATTTCATATTTCATAAATAATGTCAAATATGAATTGAGATATATTTGCAGTATTTGATAATTATCCTGATAAAAAAATATCATTATCTACTGCTATAATTATATAATCTATTAATAATCATAATAATATCAGAAAATTATTATAGATCATAATACAAGTTAATAAAAAAGAAAAATATTATTATGAAAATATATTTATAAATAATCTTTCTACCATATTTGATATATAATTTATTAAAAAAATTTAATTTCAAGTTATATTGAAAGTTATTGTATACACTGGATAGAAACTGTATGAAAAATTGAAAAGTTTCATATTTTTGTCAATGTTTTACGACCGTACATGTTTAATATATAGTTTTTTTCTCTAGGGATTTTTTTGGTAATGATATTGTTGTAAATTCTAAATTAAATTTTCTCTACCTAAGAGAAAATGATACAGACGAACAAGTGTTAATATTTTCAAATTTATATTTTTATATTTTTGGTATTTTTAAGCATCATTTAGAACATATGTTTTAAATTATAATTTATTTTCTTTATATATATAAATATGGAGATTTGTTTCTTTTTTTGAATAAATTTCCATATTAAATTCTTAGGATTTTTTGAAAATTTTTTCATATATATAGTCATATAAACTTTAAAATTGAAACACTTTTTAAATTGAATTAAAATAATTTTTATATTGAAAAATTATTTTTTTTAATTTTCGGTATTTTTTTAGAATCAACCAATTTTAATATTTATTAATATGACAACAGATTTTTAAATTGATTCTGCTATCTCATAAACTCTATATAAATAGATTCTGCCATCTCATAAACTCTATATAAATAGACCCACCCTCTTTCTCAATTGTCTATCAAGACCCAAGAAAACAAAAAAGAATTAAAGAAAATAGCTCTCTTTTTTCAAGGAGCGATGAGAAGGTTGAAGTATAGTTTTAGTTTGGTACGTTTTGTTTTGGTTATTATCTTCCAAAAATATGGAAATTGCAAAGGGGATTTTTTTTGTTTAATTATGATTATTTTCTTTATTTATATAAATATAGTGATTTGTTTTTTTATTGAAATAAATTATCATATTAGACTTTTAAAATTTTTTAAAGGTTATTTCGTATATATAGTCATATAAATTTTAGAGTTGAAATAGAATTAAAATAACATTTCTTTTTAAAAATTATTTCTTTCAATTTTAAATATTTTAATACTTATTAATTTGTTATTTATTTTACAATTAACAAACTTTTATAATGTTTCCCCTACATCAATTGACATTAGCGTTTGCTCATTCTTTAAAAATCATGCCACCAAAAAGAGAATGTTAAGTTATACCTACAGAGGAGATTTATGACCATAACACAACATCTCAAATGGAACATTATATTATGAAACAAATGGAAGAACATGCGACACAAATGATACCTAATTAATGAAAAAAATTTTGAAAAACGAAATATTTAATTTTCATATTTCATAAATAATGTCAAATATGAATTGAGATATACCTGTAGTATTTGATAATTATCCTGATAAAAAAATATCATTATCTAATGCTATAATTATATAATCTATTAATAATCATAATAATATCAAAAAATTATTACAGATCATAATACAAGTTAATAAGAAAGAAAAATATTATTATGAAAATATATTTATAAATAATCTTTCTACCATATTTGATATATAATTTATTAAAAAAATTTAATTTCAAGTTATATTGAAAGTTATTGTATACATTAGATAGAAACTATATGAAAAATTGAAAAGTTTCATATTTTTGTCAATATTTTACGACCGTACATGTTTAATATATAATTTTTTTCTCTAGGGATTTTTTTGGTAATGATATTGTTGCAAATTCTAAATTAAATTTTCTCTACCTAAGAGAAAATGATGCAGACGAACAAGTGTTAATGTTTTCAAATTTATATTTTTGTATTTTTGGTATTTTTAAGCATTGTTTAGAACATATGTTTTAAATTATAATTTATTTTCTTTATATATATAAATATGGAGATTTGTTTCTTTTTTTGAATAAATTTCCATATTAAATTCTTAAGATTTTCTGAAAATTATTTCATATATATAGTCATGTAAACTTTAAAATTGAAATAATTTTTGAATTAAAATAATTTTTCTATTGGATTTTTTTTTTAATTTTCAATATTTTTTTAAAATCAATCAATTTTAATACCTATTAATATGATATCTATTATAGAATTAACAGATTTTTAAAAAGATTCGGTATCTCATAAACTCTACATAAATAGATTCTGCCATCTCATAAACTCTATATAAATAGACCCACCCTCTTTCTCAATTGTCTATCAAGACCCAAGAAAACAAAAAAGAATTAAAGAAAATAGCTCTCTTTTATCAAGGAGCGATGAGAAGGTTGAAGTATAGTTTTAGTTTGGTACGTTTTGTTTTGGTTATTATCTTCCAAAAATATGGAAATTGCAAAGGGGATTTTTTTGCAAAAACAAACGGAAACCATTTCGTAATGAATAATAAGCCTCTTTACTTAAATGGATTTAATGCATATTGGATGATGTATGTGGCTTCTGATCCTTCTACTGCACCTAAAGTCACATCTGCTTACCAGCAAGCTTCAAAGTACGGCATGAATATTGCTCGAACTTGGGCTTTTCGTGATGGTGTTACTGATAGACCCCTCCAGATTTCCCCAGGTTCCTACAATGAGGTCATGTTCAAGGTATTTATTTACATATAATTTATAATTAATACACATAATTAACTGTATAAGCATGTCTTTTTTGTTTTTTATTTATAGTTGAGTTGTGATTATGAAATTTAACTGTAAATCTCGCTGCTATTATAACATGCATTAAATTAAAACTCATCAGCTTATGCTGTTAATTATAACTGTTTTATATATATTGTATATAATATAATATATAGTTTAATTAGCGGCCCTTGCATATATATGTTTGAATTTTTATTTGGATTGTGCAGGGGTTGGATTTTGTGATATCAGAAGCTGGAAAACATGGAATTTATGTGATACTGAGCTTAGTGAATAACCATAAGGATTTTGGGGGTAAGGCGCAATATGTTCAGTGGGCAAGAGAACGTGGCCAGAAATTGAGTAGCGATGATGATTTCTACACTAACCCTATTGTCAAAGAATACTACAAAAACCATATTAAGGTTATACATATATACCTTTTAATTTTTTTTTCTTTTTAAGATTAATTAATTTTAAGTAAATTTCAAATTCGCGAACTCATAATTTTAAGGATAATTTCATTAATATTAATGATCTCATGATTTTAATTCAATATTATGGAATATATTATACCTTTTTAGCAAAACCATCACGAATTTTTTGGGCCCATCATATTGAATCACGGTTGTCTTGGATTTTTAGCACAATTTGGCAATAATCGATCTCGTGCATAAAGAAAAGACAAGTTGTTTCTGAGTTTTAATTTGTTTGGAATTAACATCTTTTCTTTTTTATTCTGAATCTCTTCAATTTATATATATGCAGGCAGTACTCACGAGAGTTAACTCAATAACTGGGGCGCTATATAAAGATGATCCCACCGTTTTTGCATGGGAACTAATGAACGAGCCTAGTTCCAATGACCTTTCTGGAACACAAATTCAGGTTAATTAATTATAAGAAATTCTAATGAGAAATTATAAGATTATTTTCAGAAAATGTTACTTTTATGAAGTGTGATTTAAATGAAAATATATTTATATAAATTTATTTTTATATAAATAAAAAAAACTTGCTCACGTACTATTTAATAATTTTTTAATTCTAATAGTAATAATAGTTAATGCATGCGACTTCTTGTAGAAGTAATTATGATCTTCCAAAGAATTTTTTTATGGCCGACCAGTAGATTTCTTTTTTGTGAAAGTCGCCTATTGTATGGGCAACATAACGATTCTTATAATCATATGTAAAGGATAAAGCTATGCCATAGGGGAAGAAGTGTTTCAAACGAAATTCCAATATTATTTACTTATTATATGCGTATTTTATTAATATTTCCATATATTTTTCAATTGGACCATTATGTTACCAACATTTACGTCATTAGTCAAAAGTTGACTCCTTTAGGCAAAATTAGTTTGTTTTCACTAACTGTTTTGTTTTGTGCTTTGCCCATTGGAAAAGACTTTTTTTTCTTTTTTAGAGATTAAGACTTTCTTTATTTCTTATAAATTTTTTTATAAATAAATTCCTAATCATAAGTACTTTATTTGACCATAATATGATATATATATATATATATTGTTAAAAAGAAGTATAATTTATCAACTGCAACGATTCTTTACAGGAATGGGTCAAAGAAATGGCAGCCCATGTTAAATCCATTGATAGCAACCATCTACTCGAAATAGGGCTTGAAGGATTTTATGGTGATTCAAGGAAGCAATTTAATCCTGGTAATTTCCTTTTTGGGAGTGATTTTATCTCCAACAATCAGGTCCCTCAGATAGATTTTGCCACCATTCATCTCTACCCTGAGCCATGGTAAGTCTTCTTCTTCATTTAAAATCTTACAATTTTCATGTATCCCAAGAATATTAATATAAATTCATGGCTATTGGCAGGTTGCCAAATTCAAATGAAGAGCAACAAGCTGCATTTGTGGATAAATGGATTCAAGCCCATATCCAAGACTCCAATTCAGTGCTTAGAAAACCACTTATTATTGGTGAATTCGGCAAGTCTTCTAAGACTCCTGGATTCAGCTTGTTAAAAAGAGAGCAGTATTTTCTGGTGATTTATAATGCCATATACATTAGTGCGAGTAATGGAGGCTCATTTTGTGGTGGGCTTTTTTGGCAACTCATGGCCCAAGGAATGGATAGCTATGGAGATGGCTATCAGGTTGTCTTAGAGGAATCCCCCTCTACTGCTAGTGTCATTGCTGAACAGTCTCGCAAGTTATCATCTATTGCATAAAAAACAGTAAAAAAGAAAAAAGAAAAAGAAAGGAAAAAATTTCTGATTTATAAATGTAGAATCACACACAAAAAAAAAGAACTCCATTTCGCAGGAAGACAATCCCATTTCTAGTTATGGAGTTATATTATCATTGTTTTAGTTTTTGAAGTTATTAAGTCAAATATGAACATAATAATAGAATTTTATGTGTTATAATATATTTAGCAAAATTTTTTTATTTATAAAGTGAATTATAACAAAATTATCTGATAGAATTGCATGAATGTTCTCATTGATTGCGTAGCCGTTGGGCAAAGATTGGAGGGTACATATTAGAGTTAGACTTGTCTATCATTCAGGTTTAAGGAAATAACTCAAGTTTGATCACTAACATAACATCCAAGCAAATATTGACTATGATAACAGCCCAAAAAAAAGTCATGGGAAGTGGAGACGGACTCGTATCGCATCAAATTCAATTAACTATGATGTGACTCTGGAGATCTCTTTCATTTTATCCTAAAATTTGACATTGCGAGAACATAATTTAATATTCATCGTCATTTTTCTATCCAAATATCATGAAAAAAATTTATACTCGACCTGATCTTGGGTCAACATGGATTCTATATCCCTTTTAACTTTGCATAATACAAGGTCCACCCCAGTGACCAGGTTCTATTGATTTTTTTACTGATGCACTAGCTTCACAGAACTATCTGCATGCATGCAACCATAGGGAAGGGCAAAAAGTAAGAGCCTATTAAAGGAGAAGAAGCTACAACAGGCCTTTACTAGCTGTACATAAATACATCTGAAGATTTCTGTACGTCTGAAATTTTACTTATCGATCCTGAGGTTATTACAAAGATGTCCTAGTTCAGGTCTTGCGTACATCCAAGAGGTGAATCTTGTTTCGGTTGGTTTAGCACAATAGAGGTAGGACCGGAATGTTATGAGAAAGAAGTACCGCCTGCAAATGGACCAAAATAATTTTTCACATATGTTGTTTTACACAATCATGCGCAACAAAAATTTATGCTCAGTGATCTCTCTACACAATAGAGAATTCAAAGTTAACTCTGATAAATTACAAAAGCAATTTTGCGAGTCTCTATGTTAATTAGTGGTAATGAATGACAAAAGTGGCATTGGAACAACCTAATCAGCAAAAGATGTGAAACTCAATAGCCAAGGAATAGGAACTAACCTTAAAGCCTTAATGCCCATATCCATGATGTATGCACGTTGCTCATCATCATCATCAGGATAATTCATGAGCTCCTTGCTATAATATAGAATATCATCACGTAAATGCCCAGCACCCGAACACCTTTCAAAACAGAGGAACAAACTCAGCATCAGAAAGAGGACCAAATACCTAGAAAATATGGAAATAGAACTATACAAACCATATTAAACAAAAAAAACAACAATACACATACCATATTAAACAAAACAAAAACAATTTATGTATGTATAATTCTCCTCAATCCAAGGGTGAGAAATAAGCAAAAAGGAGAATCAGTTAATCAGGTAACAAAGCACCAGTATCTTTTATCCCTCCATTGTGAAGAACTCGATACTTCTATGTGAAAAAAGAAATAAGCTTTATGTTTAGACAAGCTTAAGTATCACATGAGATAAGCAATCATTTTGTTGGAAAAAAGAAAAGGATAAAAAATTACATACTTGTCAATAACAATGTCAACATCTGCTTTGCTCCTTGGACCATACATAAGAACTCTTGTAAGACTTAGTATGTCACGGTAATCACCCATCCTGAGTGTTTCTTCATCAGATGATTGAGAAGGTAAATT
>CANXYC010736741.1:0-20954 GCA_948193065.1 Aleurites moluccanus
TATATATATATATATATATATATATATATATTAATAAATAATATAATATAATATAATAATTAATAATACCATTTATATATATTAATAAATAATAAAATAATATATAATAATATTATTGAATTAAACAATTATTTTTTTTTCTCACACCAGAATGCTGATATTACAGAAATATTAATAAAAATTGTTACATCAGCATTTGATGTGGTAAAAATATTAATAAAAATTATTACATCAATTTCGGTAATGATCTAATTTCAGATTCACATAAAATTTATCAAAATTGAAAACTTTCTAATCCAATTTATTAAAATTAAACAATTATATAAAATTTATAATTTTTGTGAAAATTTGTATTTTTTTTTTATAATTAACCATTTAAAATTTCAAATTGTTATCTTTTGAATATTTTACTGATTTTTCTCGTTCTTCTCAATTCTTTAAAAAATTGGAAACTAAACAACTAAATGAATCTATTGAATCCTCAGAAGTTCACATTGGATCTAAGGAAAAAAAAAATATAATAATGACTATCAAAATACATACTAGTCTACGGATAAACTTAATGATATTATAGTAATTTTTAGAATTTTAAAATCTCAATTTCGATTTCTAATAAAAATAACATTAAAAAATTAAAAACATATAAATATTTCCTTCGTTTTATAATAAACATTTCAATTATAAAATATATAATTATTAATAAATTTTTTCATTATATTTTAATATATAATATACTTTAACTTTTTAAATTTTTAATATATTTTAAACTTTTCTAATTTATTTATTACTTTAATATTTTACATCTTTTAATTTTTTTTCATATTTTATATCTCTAACTTATTGCATATTTATATTATATTTTTTAATAATTTTTTAATAATCATATTTTTATAATATTAAGATAAAATATAATTTAAATTAGAAAAAAAATAATTAAGTTGGAACAGAATAAAAAGAATTAAGAAATAAATAGTAGTATTCAATATATATAAATATACTCTAATAATAATGATCATAATTTTAAAAAATAAATAAATTTGAAAGTTGAAACTTATAACCATATAAAAAACAATTATAATATGTTATTGATGTAAAACTTGAAGAGGGATAATAATAACTGTCCCAAAATGGACCCAATATAGAAATGACCCGCTTAAGAGACCGTTCGTTTATGACACTAAAGCATATGTTTAGCCAATGATCCACTCCATCCTCAAGCTATTAGTTTGGATTTTTGTCTCCACATGTATTTCATTTTTTATTTTTTATTTTTTTATATATTATATTATTTTTTAAATTATTTTAATAATTAATATTTTTTTATAAATAATATAAAATAAAAAATCTAAATAATCAAATTAACATCTCACTAGAAATCTTGATGGCCTAATCCCGAGGACTTGACCACCGACCAGTAGTCCGCTCCTATATCAAGCAAAAACTCTACTTATTAGTGAAACTCATTAAAAATTTGAATTTTTATTTATTTTAAAGTGATAAAAATATGACAGAACTGTTTTAAGAAAAAAAAATTCCTTAAAATTTTGTTTTACTTTAAAAAGTTTTGAATTTTGTTTTGGTTTCCTAGATATAGTTAATTGTGCTTATTCTACTTGGGCATACAGTAGATGCAGGTTTGTGGTCCCGGATAATGAAAGCTATCAAACATTTTAAGCGTATTACGTGTTCATTTATTGTTTTAATTTGATAAAATTGCTTGATATAGACCTAGAATCCCTTCAATATTTTTTTTTTTAATTGAAGAAGTTCATATCTACCTACATAGGATTTGTTGGTATTAGGGGTTAAAATATTTGTATAAATCTTGGCTTTCTTGGAAGGTTATGAATATTCTTCAACGTATTTAAATTTGTGCTTTAGAATATTGGATAAAAAAAACAGCTTAAAAACAGCTTTCGAGGTGATTGGCAGTGATGTTTGATTTGTTTAAAGAGAGCTGGACAACATTAGACGTGACAACATTAGATGTGTCTATCTTTAGCTGGATCATCTAACGTAATTTCTCTTTTCTTTTTCATAAGTTTGATTTTATAATTCTTTGTGTGTATTTCTTTTGATTAAGCAAGTAAACATACTAATTATAAAGGAGATTCTACTAAAATTTCTGTTGAAATTTTATAGTCGGTTGAATATATTTTTAAAAGTTAAAATTTAAATTGATATTTCATTTTTGTTACCTAATATAAATGTTTCAGAAGTGTTTTTAATTGTCATATAACAGGCGCTCAGAAGAAAATTAGTTGGTTTGATTATTATCAAGTTTGTGAATTACATAATTCAATAAAACAATTCACTCCTGTTAATTTATTTAATTTCACACTTGCATACATGCAGTGATTATTTGTGTTATATATTCTAAAAGCATGATTAATATTGGAGTTATAAAAAGTTTTTATATATATAATTGTAAATCTTGCATGTTGCTTCTAGATGATGGATAAGATTATGATGACATAAGACTAAGACTACATAGGGTTCTGATTATGACTATGTTATAATGATTATAATATGATGAATTATGACTGGTGTATGACGACTTGGAGGTTTACTCATTATTTGACGCTATTGTAAGTTAGGTCGACTCTGCTTGGTTAAGTCTAGTGATGGTTAAAACCTTATATATGGATATAAGAGACAATGTTTAAATTCAAAGAGTGAGAGAGGGGGCTCGTCTCCACAGTTTAAGGTTTAGTGTGGTGCCTATCGACTAATACTTATTCTTAGATGATTATGCGATGATGTGATTATTTGTCCATTTGATATTTTGCATGAGTATATATGACATTTGAATGGTATAAATACTCACCAATGTTTAATATTTTTTCAGGATGCAGGTTGAGTTTACATGAGTTAAATTCTAGTTGAGTACTCCTACCTTTCATCTTCTCATAATGAAGTTTATTTCATTATATATGGGTTGTGTAATTATTTTAAATTGTTTTATAATGTAAATTTTAGGGTTTCGCATTGTTATTTTCATTGTTATTTATGTTGTCTAATTTTGTATAGTTTGAGTTTATCGACTTTGAAGGATAAATGAATTTGTTTAGTCTAGTTGATATGTTATTTTGTTAAGCATAAGCCGAATAATGATGGATTGATATGATTGACTTGATAGCCTGAGTAGCAATATTATGATGTTCAGTATAAGTCTTGTTTGACAGTGAATCATAACTCTTATTTTGTGATAGTTTCAAATGTCATACTATAATTTTGTAATTTAGTAATTTGTTAAGCTTATTATAGATTTCGAAATGGTTATGGTTTCTCGTTTCCTAATATCAGTTATGTGCTATCATATTCGATTGGTGACACTCATTGACTCGATATGTCTAAGGCCATCAAGTAAGCCTCTACATCAACTGTCACCTATCAATACATAAGAGGCACATAAGGAATAAACATGCTCAATCCAATGTCTCCCTAGAATAGCCCAAGTTCATGCATAGTGTTTGAAAGGTTGATGCTAGAGAGGTTGTCTCTCCCATCCAATTAGAGTGTCTATCCACTCCCTTAAGATGTTACCATTTGTATATCAGCCTAAATTAGTATAAAGAGGGAAGTTGGCCATTCATACAAGGTAACTTATCTTACAACTTTTTGTAACACCCCATAAAAACATATTAGACTTAAGTGAATTGTATAGGTAGAAACTATCTAATAATTATAGAGCTGTCTTAGAAAAAAATATTGAATTGTCAAAAATTGAAAGATTAGGAACTATCAAATGTGTGAATTTAATAAAAAAAAATGAACAAAAATTAATAGAAAAGAATAAATGATTTATTTGCATTGAATTAGAAAAGAGTAAAAGGAAATTTTACATTTAAGTAAAATTTGAGACCCACCATCATCATTACTACCATTATTTTCTATATGTAAAAGTCGAAAATTTGTTCAAAATTTTCTAAAAGTGTGCCAGCCATATTAGTCATTTTTAACCAAGTGCTGGTTGATTATTTTATATATAATATATATTACATTTTTAACACATATTAAATTATAAATAATTTTTTATTAATAAAATAAATTATTATTTCTTATGATTATTTAAGTAAACAAAAGTCAAGATGACCTCTAATTATTATCATTAAATCCAACCACATGGTCATGTAAATGTACAAGTAATATTTGAATTTGCAAAAAAAAAAAAAATTCAAGAAAATCTTAAGATTTTCTTTCATTCTTATCATCAATTCTTCTTTAATAACTCATATATATATATATATATATAAAGAAAAAACAAACAAACTAATACTTTAATTTTTTCTCTTCTTTTGGCCGTAAGTTTTTCCCCTTCACAAACTCAAAGTTTTCTTTTTATTTTCTTCATAAATTCTATCTATTTAATATAATTTTGGTGGGTTCCAAACATCTAAGGTGGGATTTGAAGAATTGGAGGTAGAAAGCTTAAAGAGAATCAAAGAAAATTCTAAAGGGAAGAAACTTTATAATAGGTAAATTTCCTAAACTTCAATTTTTAGTTTAATTTAAGAGTTTTAAGATTTGAGTTGGTAAATAATTGAGGTAATTAAGCTAAAAATGTAAAGAATGAGTTAGAGTTTATATAGTTTCTGAAATCTGATTTGAGGCAATAACTTGTGGTTAATATTCTGAAATTTTAATAACTGAATTTGAGGATGGAAAAAATATGAAAGTTGTAAATAAATATGTTAATTAGATGTCTGAAAAAGAAATTTGTAAAATTCATTGTGAGGAAAGAGTTATTGAGTAAAAACTGTGACTGACCTGGAATTAGATTTTCTGAAAAATGCTACTGTATTTTTATTGTAAATAATGATAGAGACAAAATTCGAAGAAATGTTCAACATAAAAAGTTTTCATTTATATATTATCTATAATCCTGTAAAATGGTTTTTCAATTAGATTTGTGATTTATGAGATATTAGGTCATAAGTATAATTTACCTGAATTGACCGATAAATAGAACATAAGCTACTAAGTTCTATTAATATAAGAACCTTAAAGTCTGAATTAGAGAAAGTGTTAAACATGAAAAATGTTCATTTAAATGTTATCTAAATGACTGTAAAATGGTTTTATAATTGGAAGAACATGTAATTAATTATAGGGTCTATTTGGGTAGATATTTCAAGGCAGTAGTTTAACTTTGAAAATTCACTAATAATTGTATAGCAATAATATGATGATATTTCAAGGAAGTGTTATGTATGTCTATGAAACTGTGAAGTTGAGGATATAAGGAAGACAAATTATCAAGGGTGCAAAATATTGTTTTGTGAAGACTGTATAATTTTTGAAAGACCCGATTTTCGGTTGAGAATAAGGGTAAAGTTACTAAGGAAACTCTGACAAAAATTTTGAAAAATTAATAAGTAATTAATAAAATTTGAAAGTTATTGAATGAGTTAAAGTAAGAATGATTGATAATTGGATTGTTAATAGGTTTTAGGGGTTTCCGATAACCTTAGGTCTTCTCGTGCTCTAGAACCGTCGCAGCCCAAAAGTGGATCTTGACAAACAACTTCTCTACATAATGGCTCAAGTGGTGGCAACCAAATCGATTTACAGTCCATTGTTGTGCCCTAGCTTTGTGTTTCCATTTTTAATTCTCAATCAAACGACCATGATAGAGAACAAAGAAGAAAGCAAGTTGTTAGCTGAATTTCGCAAGAACTAGCCACAAACAAAGAAGTCAAAATAGATAAAAACACTAAATCAAAATTTAAGACCACTAGATTCAAACCCTGAAAGCTTCGTTGAGAATGAAGTCAATCCTTGAAAGGCCATGTCCAAGCTCAAGAGAATGACAAAACTGTGACAAAAATAGCATAAAGTTGAGAGCTGAAAGGGAGCAAAGAGCTGAGAGCATAGAAAAAATAGAGAGAGGGAGCAGGAGTAACGTGAAATTAAGGGAAGAAGAACGATTATTTGTGCATTTAGATTTGAAATTTGAAAGATTGGATTTTGATTTGGTTTCTGAAAATGGAGGAAGGACACGAAGAAGAATTTTTTATTTTTATTTTGCTAGTATGAATTTTGATTTTAGGTTTTGAAAGAATGGTTTATTATTATTATTTTTTAATTTTTTATTAAATAAATATATAAATATAAATATATATTTATAAATAAATTAAAATCCACGTAGCTTTCTAGATTAACGTGAATAAATATTAAAAAGAGTTAATTATTATGAAGTCCCTACATTTTAGCCGATTATACTAAAAAGTATCTGTATTTTTAAAATTATACTAAAAAGTCCCTATATTTTAGTTCCGTTAAAATTCGAAATCATTCTGTTAGAAAATTCGTTAAATCTATGTAAAAAGTCAATAATATCTCTCATTTTCAATCTAATTTTTATTCAAATGTCATCCCACATTTTCAATCTAATTTTCATCTTCATCTCTTTGCTTCATAGCCTCATCTTTCAACTTACTTACTCGAACCAATTTCACAAATATTCTCTCCTTTTCTTTCAAAGCCTCATCCTTGTCGTGCACAGTTTCATCTCATTGCCTCACATACTCATCATGCTTCCTGATCGCTTTATGCGCAAGTGTTTTTGACTGATTAAAAGAAACCTGAAGCTCTAACTTGGAGGTCTCGGCTGTTTGACAAGCAACTCTCTTGCGATTGAGCTCAGTAAGGAGCTCACGATATCTGTCCATAGACACGTCTTCCAAACTTGGAGTTGGTACAATGATCGGAACAGGATCCTTCCCTTCCACATCACTTAAAACGATGACGTCGTCATTGTCGCCAACACCACTTGCCATTCCAGTGATCAATTCAATAATAATAGGATAAATTTCTAATCCCTAGAATTGAAATCAAAAGGCAATAGAAATTGAGACTGTGAAGTAGAAAACTGAACACAACAAACTACGAAAGTTACAAACCAATTGGTCTGTCTCAAAATACCCACAAGCCCCCAAATTTTTCTGATTTATTTTTCACTGCCATTTCTATCTTCTTCTTTTTCTCCTCCTTTACCTCATCCTGCAAGCCTCACTTTCCCAAAATCCCATTTCTCAGTTGATATAACAATTTTTCGGCGAAAAATGTAGGGAAAGATCCAATTCGGGTTAAGCTAGTTGGATTGGTGTATATGTATCAGAAAGGAAAATATAGCACTTTTTGTATGCCTGGTACTCTAAAACCAGAGCTGGTGCGAGCCAAAGTGGTGATTTGTGATGCAAGATATATTTCTTTTGCAAAGAAAGATATGGTGGTGTGTCAGGCCGGAGGGGTTGGGTTATATTGGAACATGTGTCTGTGAAGGTGACAACGGTGGACCATGACTTGGTGCCATCGGTTGTAGTGGGGAAGAAAATGGGTGATTTGATTAAGAAGTGGGTGATTTGTCAAGATCCTAATCATGAACCATGAACGAGGGGCATTTAGAAGGATTTGAGTTTGGAAATGAGTTGCGGGGGGGTAAAGAGGGGTATTTTTGGGATTAAAATAAAATAATTTAGCAAAAATTGACTTTTTACGCATTGACTAACGAAAAAATGAATTTTTTTACAGAAAAATCTAATAGTGTAACAGAGCCAAAATACGTGGACTTTTTAGTATAATCGGCCAAAATATAAGGATCTCATAATAATTAACCCAATTAAAAATAATGAGTTGGATGCCACATAGGTATTCGGTGAAATTTATGCCCAGAAACGGCAGTCAGGATTACCATTGCAATAAAATTATTGTTTAGAGATTTTTGTACAACAAATCAAAATTTAGGAATATTTTTGAATTAAGTTTAAAATTTAGGAACAAGTATAATTTAGAAGAAAAAAAAAATCAAAATAAAAATATAGGTATTCAAGAAAATCAGAAAATTTCCTCATGGCCAACCATTTTCTTTCTATAGCTCTAGCCATCGGTAGGCACACTCCAAAAACCATTTATGTCTCTCTGAAGACCTAGATCTTGTCCCATATCCATTGGAAGCCCATCTAGAAACTCCATTTTCATCACCAGATCTTGGGAGTATTTGGATGGACCATTGATAATTACCAATTTGAGATAAAAATATTTCTTTCAACTAGTAAAATCTCTAATCGGCAATTGCAACTCTTACCTGCTACCAGATTTTGCCGATTTAAAGAAGACAAATCGACAATTGACATTTATCCAAACACTTAATAATTTTTCAATTGCCCACGCGTGTATTTTTAAATAACAATTGGGTTTTGTAGTTAGACATCCAAACACCTCTCTTGCCTTAAGAGCTATATGCCAATCGTGACCCAATCATAACTACTTTAGCCTTTTTTTTTTTAAGACTAAATTATTATTTAATCCCTCATATTTAATCTTATGAATTAAATTATTTTTATTTTTTAAAAAATTAATTAGTTAGTACGTGTATTATAATTTTGTCAATAGTCTTAATACTTCTGCTCAATTTTTAATGATTTTTCAGTTAGTCAACACTTAATCCATTTTTTATTAAATTATAATATAATTTTATATCTATAATACCCTTTTATACATATACAAAACCAAGATTCTTGCTGCTAATTTGTAATAAATAAATTCTCTTTTCTTTCTTTAGTTAATATATTATTGGATAATTACTTAATCTAATTAATATTTTTTATCTCTAAAAAATTTTACAAGTTAATGAGTTATAGATTGAATCTAATTTTTGAGCAAATTTAACTAATCCCAAACAAATTATTGCATTTGACAAAAAAAAAATGGATTTGCTATTTTGATGAAAAAATGACGAAAAGCAAAACAGGATTTTCTATCATTTTCTATCTCTATGAACAAATATTTTAAAAAAAAAAACAAAAGTTAATAGTTACTTCTTTGAGAATTTTTTGGGTTACTTCTTTGGCTGGATTTGTGAAGGTTGAATATTGAAAGATAAAAAATTATCAACCCATAAAAGCAGCCAAGTAAAGAATAATCCATGACGGGAAATGCAATAAAGCCAATCCAAGAAGTGCAAACTGGCCTCAAGAACCAGTTTTAGCAAATGGGTATTATTCATTTCTTGTAAGTTGTGATCTTTTTTAAGTTTTAAAAAGAGCTTATAAAAGTGCAATGAGACAGAAAACAAATAATTATGGTACGGAAACAATAAGGGAGGTGAAGTAGAGACTGCGACTGTGGTGGTGGTGGAAGGAAAAAATTTTAAGAAAAAATAAAGGTATTTTAATTTTTTTAAAGGTATTTAATGATAAAATGAATAGAATAACCATTTAATTTAAGGAATTAAACTAAGAAATAACCATTTAATTTAAGGAATTAAACTAAGAGATTAATCAATTAATTTTTAAAAAAATAAAAATCACTTAATTAATTAAGTCAAATCTTAGGAATTAAATAATAATTTATTTTTATTTTTAATTAATTAATAATGTAAACATAATAGTACTGGAGGTGCATTTGTTATTTTTATTTTAGTAGTATTGTAAGGATGATTTTTTTTTCTTTTTTTTTTTTTCTAATTTGTGATAAAATTCACATGGAAATTTAATAATCCACGTGGAATTTTTTTAATTAAAAAAAAATAAAATGAGACCCTCAATTGTTACATAAGTGTCACATCAGTTAGTATTAGGATCTTGGACTCCAAACTGCAAACTATTCAAATCTGAGACTTCATTTTGAATTATTTTTTAGGAGAAAAATACAATATATATATATATATATATATATATATATATATATAGCATGTGAGTTTTTTTTTATATATATATAAAATAGAGTATGAAATTTGAACAGTTAATAGTTTGGAATCCACAGTTATAAAAAAAAAAAATGAATTAATTATAATTTTCTCTTTAAAATAATCCAATATACTAAGTTTTTTTGACTTTTTAAAATTCATCAACTCTCCTCTGACGAATGTCATAATATATTTCTAGACACTTTCGTTCAATTTTACCATTAATCAATCCTATAAAGATAGTAAAAAAATAAAAATATCCTTATATTTTATTTTTAATTAATTACATTATATTTTTATTTTAATTTTTTTTAAGGTTAAAAATTTTATTTTCATATTTTTGATAAATTTTAAAATAAAAAATAAACAAAAATATTTTTTAAAAAATATTTTTTAATTTTTTTTAATTTTTTAGTTGTTATTTTAAAAAAAAATAAAATAAAATTATTTTTATTTTCAAATTTGTCAAATGTATGAAAATATATTTTTTAATCCTAAAAAAATAAAATAAAAAATAGAATGTAATTAATTAAAATTAAAGAGTAAGGGCATTTATGTCTTTTTACTACCCTTGTAGGGTTGACTAACGGTTAACTAATGACAAAATTGGATGGAAGGGTGTAGTAGTATATTATGACATTCGTTAGGAGGGAGTTAGTATATTTTTGAAAAGTCAGGGGAGACTTAGTATATTGGGTCATTTTACAGGGGAAAAATTGTAATTAACCCTTGTTTTTACCCTAGTAAGGATGGATTGGCACTGTGTATCAAGGGCACGGTCCAGGGCAACATGAAAGTTATCCTCTTGCTTCTTGAGTAAGGTGGCTAGAAGTGTCTCTATGGCATGCATGCCGGGTACTGTGCTTTCCAATTGTGTCTTTCAAAAGAAACATTTGGATCAGGTCATGGTGGTCGAAAACCAAAACAATGGTGGAGAAGAAGGATCTAACCTAAGTAAAGGCTTGAAAGTTTGTGGATGGTTTAATGAGTTCAAAGTTTTTGGGCTTTGGGTTGACCATTGACTCATTGGTTCTTGGTCCATAAATGAATGAATGCATGGTTATGCATATATGAATATGTATGAAGAAAATTAGTTTATGATGGCAGTTTAACATTATTATGGTTCATAGACCCTAAGGTCCAAGGTCTAATGTTCAATACATGAAGGCTAGGTCGTTTGGTTTAAGGGTACTCGTCACACTAGAATAGTGATATACCTAACCACATGTGAAACAATGAGTTTCGCGTGGATGTAACAGTACTACTACTCGTTACACTTCAAAATGATTGAAGATTCATCGCGGGGTGGATGCTTTCGCTATCTCCCAACATACTTAAAGAGAGTTGTCAGATCAATGCTACTTGCTATCCAAAGGTTAAATTTCATAACTGGTTATGCAGTGATGAATGAAAATCAAAGTTATACTAAAAGCCAAGTAAAAAGTCATTTTTGAAAAAAAGATTTTCAACCAATTGGTAGTTCTCTTTAACTTTTGAAAAAGTTTCTTCCTAGTGGAGTTGCCAGCTGTGAGGCCTCGCCTGAGCACCACATCCTATCCAACTGAATGGAATTGGGAATGCTCATTTTGGGATGATTTCTCATGGATTGAGACGACCCTAGCTCATTTTATTTGAAAATGATTTTGAATTTTAAAGTCCCCACCTTAAGTTATTTTTATTGGAAAAATTTAAGGTAAAAACCCATTTTTTTGACTCCAATCTTATCCCAAAGGAAAAAAGTACACTAGTCTTTAAAACCAAAAAGGATTCAGGACTAGGTTTTTGGTTGAACTTGGCTTCTAATTTTAACCTTGATTTAAAATATTTTTGATGAACAATTTAAAAAATGACATATATATAGATGAAATGACATATAAGATGAACACATAAAATAAAGCAATAAAATAAAGCGTAAAAAAAAGCAATAAAATAAATTATTACATTTCAAAACTCTAAATAGGGGATACCAACTCTAGTCCTTATGAGTTTTAGGTTGATCACACATTCCCTAAAGATCTAAGCTAAAATAAAGAAAATATAATGAACAAAATAAGAATCAAATAAACAAAGCAAAAGGAAAAAGATGGTTTTTAACATTTTTGGATTTGAAACTTTAATACAGCTTACCTGTGTATCCCATTGAATGGGAATCAAAACCCACGTAGTTCTTCGTTCTTTGCGAAGGAGGGTTGATTTTATACCCAATTTATCATATTTTGGTTCTTTATTTTGATTTTCTATCAAAGTAAAGAACGGTAGAAGATGAGTTATTTATTTTGATGCTCTATCAAAATAAGACAAGAAAAAGGAGTTTATGAGTTGATACCTTTTGTCTTGATGTTTGAGGAGGCAGCGGATGGAGTGTTCTTCCAGACCAGAGATCCACCCTGAATAGATTGAAGCATGGGGAGATGGTCGAACCGCCTTTTACCTTTTGTCTTGATGTTTGAGGAGGTGGCAGGCAGTTTGCTCTTCCAGACCGAAGTTCAACCTTGAATGGATTGAAGCAAGAGAAGATGGTCGAACTGCCTTTTACCTAACAATTCAAAAGAAAAGAAAATAAACAGACAGAGTGACTTTATATTAAATAAATTTTGAGGCTCCACACGCCTCGGATTTGATCCTTCTTAAAACTCAAAGAGAGCTAAATAAATCAGAAATAATAGGTATATAAGGGAGAAAAGAGTGAAATCTAAGAAGAAAAATTCAACTTCAGAGGTTTCGTGGCCTAGAACAAGGTTGAGGGGGTCAAGTATTTATAGTAAAAGCTTAGAGGGTCAAATCCCATCATCTTTCGATGTGGGATTTGGGAAAAAATAGGTTCAGAAATGAGCTGTCATAGGCAAGGCAAGCTGGTGTTTTCGGAGGAGGGTGGTGGCTCTACCAAGGCTTTTGGCGGCACAAGGTATAAAGGAGGGTGGTAGCACATAAATGGTTCGACGACACCACCAAAAGGGGTGACGAAACCGCCCAAGGGGGTTAGCGGCACCTCCCAAAGGGTGGCGGCACCACCCTTTAAGGAAGGCAGCAATGCCTCCCCTTCAGGGTGGCAGCAAAGGCCCGAACCCGTTTTGATACTTCCTGAGTCCGTCTGTGAGCGGGTTTGGTTTCAATTCATGTCGTTCCACTTGGTATGAGTTTGACGGGTGTAAAAAATAGTGTTCACATGGTGGAAAAAGCCTTTAAAATGATGGAAGTCTAGTCTACCAAGTCCATGACAGATCTAGAGTGAAAATATAAAGAATGCAAGGATTTGGAACATACTATCAGATCTTTCGCAGATGAGAGGTGCCACCTAGAAGGGCTGTTGGAGACCCAGGCTAGGGACTTTGCCCAGGAGAGGGTGGACTTAGAGAAAGAAATAGCCTAACTTCGACAAAAGAGAGACCAAGCTAATGTTCCTGCCTGAAGGGTTATTTCTAATTTCTTAGAATCATATGAGTTCCACTGCCAAGTTGCGAAGTCTGTGCTTGAGATTGCTACCTCTTTTTACAATGAAGCTTTGAACAAGGTTGCGAAACTTCATTTGGACATCCTTCTTCACTGTGAGAATAAGAAGATTGCTACCCTTTCTTCCCTTTCCTGCTGAGTCAATCCCAAAAGAATCTGCTCAGAATGTTGAAGAGGGGTTAACTCGCCTCAGACAAGCTAGGGCTTATTCTTCGGCCTGTCTTTTAGTAGAAGCTCCTCAAATAGAAAATGTCGAACCTACCTTCGATCCTCCTATCGAAGTTTCAAATACAACAAATGTCGATCATGTCTCTGATCCTACTGTATAATTGGTGTATTTTTAATTTTATTTTTCTTACATTATAATAGAAAAATTCAATCAATAAAATTGATAGTATTTGTCTTCTTCTCTCTTTACTTTCTTTTCTGTGAAATGCATTGTTCTTGATAATTACTTAAAAAAAAATTTAACATTTGAGTTAAAGATTTTTCTCCACTTAATTAAAGCCTTAGCTTTTTTTAAAGTTCTTCTTTTGAGGTTGATAATGCCTTAGTTTATTTAAGGACTAAGAAAAATTTTAACCCCTTAAAGAAATTATTATTGCGCTTAACCGAATTGGGTGTTTTATATGCCTTGCCTTGACAAGGTCTTTTCCACCCTTAGGAGTTTTTCCTCGTAGTCTTTTGCCTAGCCGGACTAGGTCTTTATGTGTCTTGCCTTAACAAGGTGTTCCCCTCCAACTATAGTGGGCTGAAGGACCTCGCAGATTTTTGCCAAGCCAAACTAGGTCTTTTCCTCCAACTACAGTGGGCTGAAGGATCTCACGGATTTTTGCTTAGCTGAATTAGGTCTTTTCCTCTAACTACAATGGATTGAAGGACCTCATAGATTTTTTCCTATCCGAACTAGGTATTTCCCTCTAACTATAATGGGATGAAGGACTTCGCGAATTTTTTCCTAGTCAAGCTAGGTCTTTGCTCTCAACTACAGTGGGCTGAAGGACCTCATGGATTTTCACCTTGTCAAGCTAGGTCTTTGTTCGAATTTCAGATGCAATGGTCTAAAATTCTACTTTTAAGTACAGTGGTCTAAGAGCTTAGTACTTGTCCCATTTTAGGATCCTTATCCGAATACAGTGGTTCAGCTTTATACTAACAAGACCTTTTATCATAACATGTTTTTAAAGTAAGAATATGGATGAAGAAAATCTCTAATTTTATTCATAATTTCACTGATAGTACATTTTAAGACTTTGTACATTTGAGGTGTGAGGGATTTCCTTCCCATTTAATATGGCTAGTTGATAAGTGGTCAGTCATACAACTGCTCTCAGTAAGAAAGGACCCTCCTAAGTTGGGGCGAGCTTGCCAGTTCCTTTTGTTTTTCCTTTTGCTTTGAAGTATCTCATGACTAAGTCCCCTTATATGAAGACTCTCTTTTTTACCTTCTTGTTGAAGTAGCCTGCTTCCTTGCTTTTGTAATTAGCAAGTTTGATATAAACAGCTTCTTTGAGTTCTTTGACAAAATCTAAATCAATTTTCCTAGCTTGATCATTTTCGTCATCCCTGCAAAAATCGACCCTCTTAGTAGGGAAGTCAATGTCAATAGGAATGACTTTTTCGGTGCCATATGTTAGGAAAAAAGGGTTTCTCCTATTGATCATCGTGGAGTAGTGCGGTTAGCCCATAAGAAATGATGGAGTTCTTTCACCCAATTCCCTCGACACCCATCTAATCGCTTCTTCAAACCTTGGAGGATAGTTCTATTTGTTACTTATGCTTAGCCATTTGATTGAGGATGAGCTAGAGAGGAGAAGTGTTGTTTGATATGCAACCCTTTGTAGAAGTATATGACTTTTTGGTTGTTAAACTTTTTCCTATTGTCATTGACCAACTCATGAGGGACCTTTGAATATGTAGACAATGTTGTGCCAAAGGAACCTTATTACCTTGTCCGCTGTGATTATGGCAAACGGTTCGACTTCAACCCATTTAATGAAATATTCCACAATTACAAGTAGGAACTTCCTCTAGCTTGAGGCTGTTGAGCAGGGGCCAACAACATCAATCCCCTATTTGGCGAAGGGCCAAGGACTAGACAGGGGCACTTGGTCAATGGTTGGTATATACTTCGGTTGCCAAACTTCTGACACTCGTGGCACTTTTGAACCAGGTTGATAACATCTTCTCACATGTGAGGCCAAAAATAGCCATGCTAGATTACTTTAGTTGTGAGGGGTTTACCTCCCACATGCATGCCACATGACCTTTCATGGATTTCCTTGAGCACATAATCCGCTTCTGTCTGCCTCAAGCATCTCAGTCACGGTAGGGAATATGCTCGCTTGTATAGGATACCTGCATATAAATAAAAGTGAGAACTTTTGCATTTCACCTTTTTAGCCTTGATTTGATCTGCTGACAATTCTCCTTTCTTTAAATATTTGATAATTGATTCTATCTAGTAGGGTGAATCATCCACTTGCATGACAAATTATGCTTCTTCTATGCTAGATTGCTCTATTGCCCCCACAAAATTATGCGAGGAAGTTGAAGGGGATGAGAAGTGGCCAATTTACTGAGCCCATCAGCTTTACCATTTTTCTCTCTAGGAATATGCACAATGTGAACCTCTACTCTTCGATCCTTCATTATTTGGAGTAGTGCTTTGACTTTTGCCAGATAATTGGCCATGATAGTTCCTCTGGCTTTATATTCTCCTTTCACTTGGTTGACTATAAGGTAAGAATCACTGAGAATCTTTAGGTACTTCATTCTCATTGTATTTGCCAATTGGAGGCCATGCAATAAAGCCTCATATTCTAAAGTATTATTTGTGGTGGTGAATCCAAGCCTTAGGGTATATTCTAGCATTACACCATCGCCCTTTCAGCACAATTCTAGTGCCACTTCCTTTTGTACTGCTAGCACCATCCACAAACAAATGCCACATAAGTTTTTCATTGACCAAGTTAGGATAAGATTTTGACCTGAGGGTTGAAGATGTCTTTAATAGACCATCAATGGTTTTCTCAGCAAAAGAACATTTTGAAATGAAGTCAGCTAAGGCTTGAGCCTTAATGGCAGAGCTAGGCCTATATTCAAGCCTATATTGTTCGAGCTCAATTGAACATAGTAGCATTCTCCCTGAAGTTTTTGGCTTGTACATCACTTTTCTAAGAGGCTGATTTGTTACTATAACCCCCTAATAAGACTGCAGATACACTTTTACTTCCTCTCCGATAGTAGCAGCGAATAGGCCAACTTCTCTAAAGGCTAATAATTGACCCTTGCCCTCTGTAGGACTAAGCCAAAATAATAAACCTGCCTTTGTACTATAACTTCCTCTCTTATTAGAACCAAACTCATATCTTGATCAGATCCTGACAAGTAAATCAATAATTCCTGGCCCGATAAAGGACTACTCAATACTTGCTCTAAACTCAGGAATTTTTTCAACTCATCAAATGCTTGCTGGCATTCCTTGCTCCATTCAAAATCACCCTTTTGTTGGAGCTTTTTAAAAAATGACAATAACGACAAGTACTTCTCCACTGACCTAGACATGAATCTACTTAGAGCAACCATTCTCCAAGTGAGTCTATGCACCTCCTTTAAATTGCGTGGAGGGTTCATATCTAAGATGGCTTTTACTTTGTCTGGGTTAGGCTCAATGCCTTTCTTGTGCACTATATAGCCCAAAAACTTTCCCTTTTGAATAAAGAAGGCACATTTTTTTGGGTTCAGCTTCATCCTATAGTCAGTCATTATCTCAAAACCTCTGCTAAGTCCCGAATATGTTGATCAAATGTCTTGTTTTTCACAATCACATCATCAATGTATGCCTCAATACTTTGGCCCATTTGGTCTTTAAACATTTTATTTATAAGTCGCTAATAAGTGGCTCTGGTGTTCTTCAACCCAAATGACATAAATATATAGCAGTAAGTGCCTTTCTCAGTGATGAAGGTTATTTCTTCCTCATCTTCGGGATGCATTTTAATCTGATGGTACCCCTACTTCACATCCAAATAAGAGAGGTAACTGAAGCTTATTGTCGAATCTATAAGCTTGTTGATCATAGGTAGCGCAAATAAGTCTTTAGGGCATACTTTATTTAAGTTAGTTAAATCCTCACACATTCTGTAGCTCCCATTTGCCTTCTCCACCCATACTATATTGGTGAGCCAATCAAGATAATGCACTTTCCAAATAAACCCTGCCACCATTAGCTTATCAACTTCTTTATCTATGACCGCTTGCCTTTCTGATCCAAAGCATCACTTCTTTTATTTTATTGGCTTCACAGTGGGGTCAACATTCAGTCTGTGTACAATGAGACTGACCACTACCATATATGAGGATTCCCATAAGAAGTTGGATGAATTGTTTATCTGGAATTTGAGAGCCTCCTCAGCTAGCTAGCCATCCAAGTTTACATTGACCAGTAATGACTTTTTTGGGTCTTCTTCTTTCACCTGAATTTTCTCTAATATTTTCATTGTCCCTGTTCTTTGTTCTGGCACCCAGGTTGGAGGCCTCTCATATAGGACTATGACTTTCACCGCCATGGAGGAGCTGGGTACCTCTTTTCTCTTCTTTGCATCATTTTCTCCAGAACATGTCTGCAATACCCTATAAAAACATGTCTGCAATACCCTATAAATTCCTAACTCACATGCATGAATTAATTCTCAGTATATGGTTCAAAAGTCTTGAAATGATGGGAAATAATTTTAGAGACACAGTTAGAAAGCAAATTTGTTATTTTTCTGGGATGCGGCCGTGTCGGAAACACTGCCGAGAAATTAGCAGTCCGATCAACAGAAGAATTTTTGAAGTTGAACTGGGGGTAAAAGATCACCATAATGCATGTGTAATTTTGGTAAAAAGAAAGAAGTGAAAATCATTTAGGAACACTGAAAAAGTAACCAATGGCAAAAATTATAAATAAATGGAAGTTTAAGGTGAATAGTGGAAATTGATCGGTCGGAGTTACAGAATGACTCTGAAACCATTTTTATAAATAAGTGTAAATTAAAATAAGCTTATTGACTCCCCCATTTTGGAATCCAATTTCTGACAAAATTGACATAATAAATTACTGAAAATTCTGGACCAAACTGTGATATATGAAAGTTCGGGGACTACGTTGTAATTTACCAAATTGATTTTTAAATAAAACCAACACTTAGGAAAATTTGTTCATCTTTCTTCTTCTTTCTCTCTTATGGCCAAACCACTTCTCCCATTTCTTCTTCAAATCTTTCTTCATTTCTTCATCATATTCCTTAGATAATTCATAGAAAAATTAAGTCTTGACCTAGTTCTATCTATTTCCATCATTAGTTTGCAAGAAGAAGCAAAGGAATTCAAGGATTAATTGAAGGGAAGATTCGGCTCATTCACTTCATTTAGGTAATCAACTTGTTTTTTTTTTTTGTTTTAATGGTTTATTTGGATGTTATTTAGGTTGAATTAGATGGTTGTTAGTTAGATAGCATCAATTGATGGTAATTGATAGAAAAGCCTAAATTACCTAGCTTATTTGAAGTTGTAAGAAAGGCTTTGATGATTTAGTGTTAGATTATGTTAATTGATGTTAGATTATATCAATTGGTTGTGAATAGATAACTAATTGACGGTTGATTTGATGTAGAACATAATATTTGACAAATGTGTGCCTTATAGCTCCATTAGTGATAGAATTGGATTATGCAAAGCTATTTGGAAGCTTAGGTGAGTCTAATATGCATCTAATAACATGCCAAATGTGTTAAAATTGAATTTGGAAACCTTGTGTTGAAGTTGAGTTTTGGCCGAAACCCAATCACTATTCATGCCTTTAGATTTTGCTTGTTTTCTTCATGTTTTCCATAGCCAATTTGAGCCATTTTGATGTTGTTTATTATTGTTTCTTTGATACCTATCCTATTGTTGACAATGTAGCTTGTTGTTGGTTGAATTGGGCAAGTCAATTTTGCACCCTAAGCCAACTTATTGGCTTCCCATTGTATGTCTACCAAGTGTTTAACAAAATGCCTAGTTGTTTTTGCTTTGGCCTATTGCATTGTTTTCCATAGGCCTACCATTTGAATGCCATTATCGCCAGTGAAATTGGCATGCCAATTGGCTACTGATTTTCTTTACCGAACCAACTTTTATTCCATACCTTTATTGTTTACCATACTGCTTGTCATTGATTGTACATTGTATATTGCAATGCCATTTGTTCAATTGCTATTTGATTTGAAAGATATTGAGCTTAATGCCATTGATGATACCATTATTATATAAAGGTGTCTATTGATATGATGTTCATTTTTATTGACCTAAATGTGGTTTGACAGAGTTGCCGCTCCCACAGGGTAGTGGGTACATACTATCGGCAATGTGCACATTGGTATTGATGCCCTAGCTGGGAGGGGTTATTGGTCCTGGCCATAAGACATGATCATTCTTATGTCTACTTGATATGTGATCGAGTATGTGATTTCACATAGTCTAGGTGTTTTAGGGTCCATATCTGTCTTACCATATGATTCTATGACTTGATATGACCATTGATATTCTTATTGATTTCTGATTCAGATTCTGTAAACCAACACAATTGACACTATCCCATTGATACTTTAATATATATCTATATATATATATATATATATATATATATTGCCACAGCCCAACTTAGGAGCCGTGACGGTCCTAGGGTACGGGTGTTGCATACGCTACCAGTACCACGAAGAACCCATATAACTATATTATATGGCATGCAATACAATAACAAGCTTAATATGGCTTGACAATGTTATGAAAAATTGGGCAGCATCTTCTCTATATAAGGAGTATGCACAGCTGCTAAACATACAAATAAGCACTTCAACTAATACTTCCATATCTATCTCAATTTCAAAGATCCCTCTTGATCTCCAATATCAACACAATATCAACATCTGAATATCAGATCACATATATTCATCTCAACATATAAGAATATATCTCAAAATATAACTTATAGATATATAAATGCAACACACCTATATATACATGCCCAACCTTAATTTACAGTACCATGGGACCTCTATTTTGTACAATATTTACAAATATTTTGGAACTGGAATTTACATATCACTAATGTCAAGTTTCCACATCGAGGATAAGATATGCCAATCGAATACGGGCCTTACAGCAGACCTGAAAATGATAACCACTGAAGGGGGTGAGTATAAAAATACTCAGTGAATCCAGTTGCGGCAGCGCAAACTGGGCCCCGGCGGACAAAAATATGAAATTGAGCTAAACCTTTTCTTTGGGTTTTATAATGATATATATCATCATTTAAGTCCTATTTGAGACTTATTTTAATATGTTTATGCTATATGAGATATTTGCATATAATATGTTATAACAGGACTACTTCAATGGTGTAGTTATAAATCCATCGGCTGTGTACACAGATATTTGTTATCACCTCTGTTAGGGAGGGGTAAATTCCATATGCCATGGTGTGATTGGTTGGAAATGGTATGATTGGGTGGATATGTGATGGAAGAGAAGTGAAGTTACAGTTTGCTATATGATATAGTATAACATATTACAAGCTCTTGTTATATTATATGCATTACGGTTCATGATATGTATTTCATTATGCTATTATAATTACTAATGTAACACTTTAGCAATTCTTATACACTTAACTCTTCACTTCACATTAAACATACACTACATTCACACTTAATTTCCAAACACTCAAATCAATCATACTTTACATAATCAAAACTATAGATTTCTACTATTTCAAACACTTATTCAT
>CANXYC010737002.1:0-23757 GCA_948193065.1 Aleurites moluccanus
AATATGAAAAAAATAATTTCATTTAAACAAATATATAAAAAATATGAAAATAAATTACTTTTAAAAATTAATTATTTAATTAAATAAAAAGTAATTTATATTAATTTTAAATTAAAATATACAATAAATCAATAAATAAAATTTTGTATGAATATTTTACACATAAAATTATTCACATGTATTTTTAAATATTCTAATTTTAATTATTAAAATTATACCTTATCCATTTTAAACGGTAGGGTCAAAATTATACCTTATCCTTTTAATTTACAAATAAAATTATTAACATATATTTTCTTACTTTTTTATTTAATTAAAATTTACAAATAAGAGACCATCCCTTCTTCTCTTCATTGAAAAGCCCTATATATCTTTATCCCTTTCCCTTCCCCTTTCTCTATTTCTACCTTAGTCACTACCTCTATTGCTTATACATTTATTCGTCTTTAGTGACTCGTCCATGAAAAGAGTTGGCCTCAAATCAATGACTCAGTCATTGAATTCAACTTCATCTTTAATCAAACTTTTTAAAGTTCTCACATCACCTCTACCACAATTACTATGGCTTAATTTAGTGTTGGACCCCAACCTGGGTTGAAATGGCCGATTCAAAAATCGACGAACATCAAGCTGTGAATTGGAATAAGGCCCAAAACCTAGGTATTTGAGTTTGAAATATGAGACAAAAATGGTGAATCCTCAGAAGGAGTTAGTGGGTGGGAAATAATTCATGAGTGGGAGATGTGTCATGGATTAAAGAAGTGGAGTTGTGAAAGAAGCTTAACAAACATGGTAAGACATTCAATTCAAGGTAGTGGATGTCGAAAATTTCCACAAAGAGGAGTGAAGGAGAATCAGGGATTTAGGGTTTAAGATGTGCTATTAGAAGTGACTAATGACTATGATAGGGTTTAAGGGAACTCGACAACAGTTTATCTTATAATCTGATTTTTTAAGAGCAAAATATTATTTTGTAATCTATTTTTAGTTTAAGCTTGTAACACCTTGATTTCGAAAGTGCTATAGTTATAGGGTATGGGTAAGCTTAAGACCACTGAAAACCCAAAAAATCCAATAGCCATATAATTACAATTCATATATATAATTCTTTACCTATTTTCTATGAATTAGAAATAATTCTTTAAATCACATTTTTCCTAAACAAAGGAAAATCTAATAATGATTTTAATATATCAATACAATAATATATATTTGTATTCTTATATATATTATGGAGCAACTAAGAACAAGTCAACCATTAAAATTAGCTGTTAAAAAAATTCAATATAAATAAACTCACATAACTACACATGAAAAAGCTTCTTATGAAGAAAGGGGGCAAGAAACTCTGAACTCATCTTCTAAGACATTTCATACTATAACTACACCTGAAAAATATAGATGAAGAGGAGTGAGCCGTCAACTCAATGATATATGAAATATGATAATGTCTAGAGATTCAGAAAAGAATATCATTGATTCATATGTTTATGAAAATACTAGGAATAATCAATAAAGGTCAGTATCAATAATAGTGTGCATACATAAAATAGTTTCATTGAGTCATTACATAAATGACAGAAATAACAATAATAATAAATTAATGATGGCCAGGACAACATCATCGTCCCCATATAATTAATAACAATAAGGGCAGTGATACTCCCAAATATAATTTCATGTAAGTCGCTAATCATACACCTAGGGCTAGATGGAGCTCCCCTGGGTGTAGTCCTAATGTATTAGACCATATCAGTAAGGTCTTTTGTCATATATAGTCCATGGCTTGGTCATTGGTTCAATAGGCATAATGGACAATTGATGGTTCAAATGACCTTTCAATAATACAGTGTATGGACAATAGTGTGAACACGTAATTTTGCATCTTATTGCATATAATTAAACTTGTGTAGGTTTTGGAGTAAGAATCAAATTATTCACGGAGTAGTCGGACTTCCATGGACCTTTAAGGAATCCTAAGGCCTAGCCACACTCATACCAAGCTGAACGACATCGACTACAAAATCGGAAGACTCGTAAAACTGACCTATAAGGATTGCGCGGCTGAAAATCAAATCCTAGACAGAGGTGCCACCAGCCAAGCTTAGAGGTGCCACCCTCAAGCTTGGGTGGCACTGCCCAAGCATGAGGACGGTAGCCAAAAGTCTGGCTGGCAGCAACCAAATGCCACATAATTGACTTGGGCGGCACCGCCACCAAGGGCAACCATTGCCACCCTCCCTTCTTGGTGGCACCATCCAAATCAGCTGGTGGCAGTTGCCCTTATTCATTGTGGCAATGCCTTTCCCATTTCTATTGTTATTCTCCCTTTATAGTGGTGCCACCCTTAAGGTCGGGGGGCAATTCTCCTTCATGTTAATGGCACCTACTTTTCTGGACTAAACTGTCATTGGTTTAGCCTATAAATAAAGGGGCTCCCCTAACATTTTCCTCACGCATTAACTAGTCAGATTGAGTTTTCTCTAATTAGCTTTCCATTCTCCCTTCAATTAATATTTTTTTTATAAAAGATGTTTAACTCTCTTTGAATTCAAATCGATTTCTCTAATTCTCTTTGAATTAGAAGAATAAAATATATTTTTGGCCTTTTGAGTTTCAAATTAATTCTCTTCGAATTAATTTAATATTTTGAATTAAATTTGGACTAATTAATTAAAACTTAAAATTAATTAAATACTTGGACTAAAATCTTTTTTCCGAGCAAAAAGTGGAACTCGGTCCTGTAAGGCCTTTCGACCGCCGTCGCCACCTCAAAAATCTCAAAGAAAGGTAAAAATCAGACTTAATGTAAATCGAATCGAACTTTCAAATCCTTCCCCAAAATTGACTTTTAAACCGACCTAAAGTCAAAACCTTTTTAAATCAAACCCAAAACCCTTTGTAAGAAAGGCGAACTACGCAAATTTTGATTTTTATTCGAAGGGATATGTAGCATGCTTTTAATTAGGTATCAAATCCAAAACCCTAAAAATATCATTTTTCCTCTTTCCTTATTTTTATTTTTGGAGAAACTGTGATTAACCTAAAACTTATGAGAGTTAGAGTTAATATTTCTAATTAATTAATATTGAGAAAATTGTGATTAACCCAAAACTCATAAGAGATAGAGTTAATATCCTTAGTTTTAGTTGCATAATAATTGCTTTAATTTCTTTACTGCTTTGGATATATGATTTACCGCTTTCTCATCCATTTATCACTTTCCATCTAATTAAAGTGCACACTAAAAAATGATATTTTTAAGTCAAAATTAAGTTAAAGTCAAATTGAAGTTTCTTAACCGAAAATATAGTCTCTAAATCCAAACTCGGTTTGAAGGCCTAGTGCATTTTATCCTTGGTATTTTAATTAGAGTCAAATTTGAGTTTTTTCTTTATATTTTTTCAATAAAAATAAATTAAGGTGACGATTTTCTGAAACTTTTTAAAAATCACATCATCTCTCTTCAAAAGAAAAATGTGACAACTGCTTCCGCGTTAGACTTAACCCCTTAAATGAGCGATTCAATTTCTTGAATGAAATTGAACCGATACTCGGGCGAGACCTCACAATTAGCAACTCCAATGGGTAGACACCATTTTCTAAAATAAAATAATAAAAAGACTACCAATTGGGTGAAATTTTATTTTTTAAAGGAATTTTAGTTTGACTTTTAATTTAATTTTGACTTTGCATTTTATGCATCATTTCGCATGAAATCTTTGTCCAAAATCAATTATGAATTTCACCTTTAGATTGCGAGTTGCATTGATTTGACAACTCTCTTTGAGTATGTTAGAATTTCACCTTAATTTATTTCTATTTAATATTTAAATTACTAATTAATTATCTAACTAATAAATTAAAATAATTAATTATACTAAATAAATAAATACAAATTTTAAACAATGCATAATAATTTAATACAATAATTTGTCAAATTTAAAATAAAAATCAATTTTTAAAATACATTTTTTTATTTTTAAATAATTATTTCTTTAAAAAATAATAAGTCCCCAAATTTTATATTCAAAACTTTAATTAAATATTCATAAAATAATTATTATTTATTAATAAAATATAATTTTTAAAAATATGAATGTCACAATATTGGTAAGGATAGTTTAGTCTTTATTATATCATTGACTCCCTCTCAAAATTTGAATGGAAAGACTGAGTAGTTAACGGATTTAAATATTAGGGATGTTTTAATGTATTTTTAAAAAGACAGGAACTTATTAATAAATTTAATAAAAAATATGAATTATATAATAATTTACCATTTAAAATATACATAATTAACTATAAAATGAACTAATATTAGGTATATTAACTTAATAAAACATTTCATTACCTAATAAATTTTGTTCAAGGAAGAAAATGCACTTCTGAGTCAAAAGATTTCATTACAATGTATTTTGAGTAATTTGACGTATTAATGATATTTTCATCAAATAATTTTGATTTAATAATTTAAAATATGTATATAATTATAAAATCTCAAATTTTAACTCTATTCAAATCGAATTTTCTTTTCCTAATTTAAGCATAAAATTTATGATAAATAAACATATTGAATTATTGAATTTCTACATTATTAAACTATATAATTAAGATAGCTCTTTCACTTTTCTCAACACAATACTAATGAAATTTGAAAATAAAACATTATTTCCGAATATCTCTTTCCTTTTAAATAATAATTAATACATATATAAAAATTAACCTATAAAATATTATATTTTTTAAAAATCTAGAAAATAATTCCTACAAATGAGTAAACCGATCAATGGATCAATGTAGATTAACAATCCGTTTGAACAAATAAATTATAAATTTGAAATTCATTTTGAAAAGAAGTTCAATTAAAATTCATTTATAAATAAATTTTAATATTTTAAAAGATAAAATTTAATTAAATTTTGTATTTTTGTATTTCAAACAAATTTATAATTAAGTTATTTTTTCTTATTCTAAAATACCCTCCATATAATAAATATAACTAGAAAAATAAAATAACTAAAAAATAATTATTTTTAAGTATAAAACCTTACATGGATAAGATACAAAATATTAAATGAGTATATATATAATTGAGTTCTCTAATTTTAAAAGTTAGTTTTTGATATTATAACTCTCAATATTATATAAGTTATCTTGTAAGATGGTATCAGAATGAGAAAATGATCGATGCACCTATCATTGTTTTATCATAATTTGGACTGAGATTCTAATTTCGCCATGTGGTAGATTTCTTTCAATTATCTTTCTCCTATTAATGGACTTTCAAATTTATTTTTTTGCTTGTATTGAGCTTTTAATTTTGCCTGTGGTGGATTTCATTCACTTATCTTTCGTCTGATGATGGGTTTTCAAATTTATTTTTTCACCCACATTGAGCTTTCAATTGTCACCTAATGTTCATCATAAATCTACAAGTATCAACTGAACTTAATAAAAAATTAACTCGGCCTAGTTGTCATTTGGGGAAAATGTTAAAATATAAAATTTCACATGGATTAAATACAAGATGTTACATGAATAAATATATAATTTGACACTCTAACCTTAATAATTACCTTTTAATATTAGCACTCCTAATATTATATTATATAAACTTTTAACATTTATAAGATTTTGAGTTTTTAACGTAAATTTGAGAGAACCAACCATAAAAGTTAGCTTATTAAGATTAAGGAATCCATTTATATATTAATCACTTAATATATTTATATTTAATCAATGTGAGATTTTTTTTTCATATAATATTCTTAATAACTTCTTCAAGTAGCAACTGAGTGAAGATACTTTTTTATAAGATCAGTTGATACTTGTAAATTTATATGAACTGGGTCAATAGAGTGTTTGAAGCTTGAGGAAAACTTATACAAGGGGAAAGAGAATTTAAAGATTGAGATATATTTATACTAGATGAAATAATTGGAAGTCCGAAAATAATCCATACCAGACTAAAAAATAAATTTAAAACCCAATGATAACTTATATCAGGTTAAGAAAGAGAGTTGAATCAAGTCTGGTCGATGGTATAAAGAGAGGTGGTGCAAGAATTAATTAAATTTTGATATCATATTGAATTTTTAATATAAATTTGAGATAACCAACCTTAAAAACTAGCTTGTTAATGTTGGGAAGTTTATTTATATATTAATCATTTAATATGTTTATATTTAATCAATATAAGACATTTTTTTCATATAGTATTTGTAATATTCCCTCAAGTGACAACTGGATAAAAATAATTTTTGATTAAGTCTAGTTGATATTTGTAAATTTATAATGAAAATTAGATGATAACTGAAAACCTAACACAAGTGAAAAAATAAATTTAAAAGTCTATTTATTTTATATTTAAAAGTAATATATAATTTATAAGTACAATAAAAAATAAGTTGAAAGAAAAATAAATAAAAAAAGAAAAAAGAAAATATTAGAGAGAGAGAGAGAGAGAGAAAGAGAGAGAGTACTAAGAGGATGGAGATAAGTGAGTAATAAAAAGAGAGAGATATGAAGGGGTGTTTAGATCTATTTAAAATGGGTATAAAATGCTGTTTTGAAATTTAAAAAACGCTAAACGATTTTTTGAGTGTTTGATTGATTAATTTAAAATGGCGTTTTAAAACTTAAAAATAGAAAAAATTTAAGCTAGACATAACAACTTTTTTTGAAACGGTATTTTTAAAACTCTATTTTCAAAATGGATTTTGTATTCAAACACCCCCGAAATATTAAAAAAAAAAAAAAAGAAGAGGAGGAAGAGAGAGAGAGGAGAGGTGGGAGAGAGAAAGTGTAAATAAAAAATAAAAAAGGTATTTTACCCTTAATATTATTTTGTTATTTTTATGAAACTTATTTAGAAAATTCATCTATTTTGATAAATTTTGGTTTAGTTATATTCATTTTCATATAATTGAATTCATAGAATTAAAATTCACATGTTTTTTGTGTTCCAAATACATAATTTTTTAAAAATATGAAATTCCAAATATATTCTACAAAAAAAAAAAAAAATTAAAATTCATTTGTTGCAACTCTTTGCTTCCTCCTTCTAAGTGAAAAAGGAATAAAAAGTAAATAAATTCGTGTTATAAAAAGAAACTAGCATTATATGACAAAAATAATAATAATAAGATTAGAGTATTATAAGAGGCTTTTGTTTTTTTTTTTGTGTGATGTTCAAGGGTTGCATGATTTTCAAATAAATTTATATTTGACCTCTTACATATTAATTTATAAAATTCACTTTAAGATCATAGTATTATTAATTTATAATCTTGTTACTTTGTATCTATATATTCTATGAATTTGTGTAGGATTTGATTAAAGTTTTACTAATTCCATAGAAATTGTAAATAATATTCTGTCCAAATATATTAATTATTGATTGTAAATGTATTTTATAAATCTTTATAAAATTCATATATATTAAGTGGGTGTTTTATAAAACTTTTTGATACAACAATTAGTTTTTTTTTTTTTTATTTTCAACAATTATATTATAGCGTTTGGTTACTGACAACTGTTAGCTGTTAGATAATTGTTAGATAGTTAAATAACTATTGTTTGTAAAAATTTCAAATCAGAATTTTTTTAAAAAAAATTATACTTTTTTAATTAAAAAAATTAAATTATCTTTTAAAATTAATATTTAAATAAAAAAATAAATATTAATATTTAATTAGAATAATCATTGATTAATACTAATTTTATAAAAAAAAATAACAATCAGCTATTAAGTAACAGCTAATAGTTAATATCAACAGTTAATAAAATTTTAACAATTAAATATGATACATAGATGAGAGTAAATAATTTTATAAATATAGAGTTGATTTATCATAAATTAAATGGTTCATAGAGTGCAATATACACTATTTCTTAATACATCTTATGCACATAATAACTTTTCATAATTTTCCATTTTTATTTTTTTTTTCCTAAATCATACATAGGTAAGAGTAAATAATTTTATAAATATTGCGTTGATTTATCATAAATTAAATGGTTCATATATATTTATGAGTGTAATATACACTATTTATTAATGCATCTTATCTTATGCACATAATAACTTTTCATAATTTTCCATTTTTATTTTTTATTTCTCCTAAATCTTGATGGTTTGAAAATTTTGGCTTTATAATTAAAAGTTACATCTTCATTTTTTTTTTAATTTTCAATAAATTAATAAAAATATGAAAATTTATTGGTAAAAATAAATTTACCAAAATGTTTATATCCCTTCAATTTGAATCTGTACCAAACTCATTTAAAAAGGGGTATCATAGTAAGCTCTGTCAGAAAACACCAAAACACCACACTACAAAGGGGTAGAAAGAAAGAAACCAAGACCTTTCAACTCTTACCTCTGCTGTTTGTAAACACATAACAGAATCGCTATAAACAGAGATAGAGAGGCAAAATAATAATAATAATTAATTTTCTTTTCTTTATTTGTTAAAACAAATATATCTGCAAAGCAGCTATCTTCCTATATAATACTTTCCCTTCCTTTATCAGGTGTTCTTTTCCGTCAGAATTCCTTCTTGTTTCTTGCTCGGAGTTTACTTTTTTATACTATATACATATATATATATATCTTTTTTTTTTTTTATTGAAATATACCCATCAGATTTTGACAGTGCCAGTTCCTTCTTTGGTGAACACAGCATTTAAAGAGAGGGTATTTGGGTGAGTTATGAAAAAAGACAACTAATGCACAACTGAAAATCTTGGATTTGTGAGGATTTTCTTCAAAGAGAGTTTAAATATCATTTTCTGATCTTTCAGACTATAACCACTCTATGCCTAAAAAAATATTATATAGCCTGCGACAGCCGTTTTAGACTTTACTCAATTCACTGACCTTCTTTCTCTTAAAAGGGTATAAAACGAGAGAAGCACACTCTCTAAACGAGACTAGCACTGGCTCTGTAGAAAAAAGAAAGCAGATATGCAGGAAATTCATACATTTGTCAATAAAAAGGTTTAGTAGTGGAAATTTTCTTGCTTTGTTCCTGTTATAAATCCAAAGGAGATTTCCCAATTCAAGTACTTCTTAAAGACTAAAATCTTTCAGGTTTTTCTTGATTCTTTTGTTGTTTTTGTTTGATTTTGGCTTCTGGGTTTTGTTCAAAATTTTTAATTTTACTCTGTTTCAGATCTGTAAATTAGTGAAGTGAAAATGTTATCCCAAAAGCAAGCAGAGGAAGAGATGGTTTCTCGCTTTAATGAAACAGAGCATGAAGAGAAAGAAGAAGAGAAAGGAGATGATGACTCCATTTTCAGCATAAAAAACCTTATTTGGCATGGTGGGTCTGTGTATGATGCCTGGTTTAGCTGTGCTTCAAATCAGGTTAGTAATACTAATAGTACTAACTACAAAATTTAAAAAAAAAATAGAAAAATTAAGTCAAGCACTCTGTACCAATTGTACTCTCTCTTTTTTTAGTCCTTTACATTAATTTTGAGCTAAGATTTTGTTTTTAATTTGCTGGATTACAGGTTGCTCAGGTTCTGTTGACACTACCCTACTCTTTCTCCCAAATGGGGATGCTTTCCGGCATTATTTTGCAGGTATTTTATGGTATTCTTGGGAGCTGGACTGCCTATCTCATCAGTGTTCTGTATGTAGAGTACCGAAGCAGAAAGGAGAAAGAGAATGTCAGCTTCAAAAACCATGTCATACAGGTTAACTTTCCAAGAACAACCCATAATTTTGATTAAAAACACAAAGAAAGAAAGAAAAACGAAAAAAAAAATTACATTTCATATTTCCCAATGCCATTTTCTTCTTATTTCTTGAAGAGAAATTATCTTGATCGCCAATTTTTTTTTAACCAAAATTTCAATCTTTAGTGGTTTGAAGTTCTAGATGGGTTACTGGGTCCAATCTGGAAAGCTGTTGGGTTAGCCTTTAACTGCACTTTTCTCCTCTTTGGTTCTGTTATACAACTTATAGCCTGTGCAAGGTAAGTTTTTTAAGCTAACTTTTTTTCTTTTTTCTTTTTTGTTTTTTGGTAACGTTTGTTATGATTTCTAGAGGATTATTAAAAAATGGGTTTTGTTTAATTCTCTGATTTGAGTTGTTTCTTGTGGTGACTACAGTAATATATATTATATTAATGACAAATTAGACAAGAGGACATGGACATATATCTTTGGAGCTTGTTGTGCCACTACTGTGTTCATACCCTCATTTCACAATTACAGAATTTGGTCTTTTCTTGGGCTTGGTATGACCACTTACACCGCCTGGTATTTGACCATTGCAGCCCTTGTTCATGGTCAGGTATATTTACTACTAAGAATAAGATCAATGGTCCTGATCTTTCCTTATGCCTCTTCTTTACCCATCAGCCATTGGATTTGAGGAGTTTGACCAGAAAAAAAATAAAAAATAAGACCACTTCTGTTTTTTTACAGGATGAAGGGGTTATCCACTCAGGCCCAACAAAATTGGTTCTTTATTTTACGGGTGCCACCAATATCCTCTACACTTTTGGTGGTCATGCTGTTACTGTGTAAGTGTTTCATTTCTTTAATTAATGATGTTAAATTCGTATGCAATCAAAACAAGATTTTGGAAATAAATTAGACAGTTTCGAAGTTTTCTTATGCCATTTATAGTGAAGACAATTTATATGAAACCAACCCTATTAATACTCTTAAGGAAACCTTCAACCTTTAAGTTACTATTTATAGCTATATGCCAACAAAAAATTAAATCTTGATAAGGTTTCTTTGGCAACTACCATTCATCGGTCAATGTTTTGTATAGTTTTGCTAGAAAAATGGGTATGGGAAACAAGGTTTGGCAGTTAGGTAAAAGCTTTACTTCATACAATTGCTGGTTTTGACTGTAATAGTTGTTTGTGTTACCATTTAATTTTTTTATTTTTTTACATTTATCAAGACTAATTCCTGGCTAGCTAGATGAGATCTTCCATTTTTTTGCATGATAGGCACCATATCTTCCACAAACCTTAGGTCCATCAAATTACCAAACAGTTGTAGTTGGTAAGCTTTTCCACAAGTTAATTCCATGCCAAAATAATTAAGAATTTAAATATGTGAATAGTCACTATATAGATTTTGTGCATTAAAAAAGTTATAGCTTTATTCACCTTATATATAATTATCTTACCAAACTCTGTCACATGGGAAGTGAATCATATATTGTTATATTTATTCAAAAGGTTTAAGCAGACTAAATTTGATGACTCGATGACTCCATTGTTATACCTAAGAATAATTGTAGGTGAACATCATAGGTTTAAAATACAGGTCCTTGCATAATTGATTATTATTATTATTATTTTTCAAAAAAGAGCTTTTAAGAATAGACTTGTTATTGATATTTAAAATTGGACACTGACCAATTTCAATTTCTCATTGTCATGTTGATGTGATTACTTCTTTTTCTTTGAATGGTGACAAAATTTACTTGATTCACTTCTACGGAGTTGGGTTGTCACTTTCATATAGGGATCGGATTTGATTGCCATATAGGAAAATTTTTAGTCTGATAATTAAACTTTGTTTCTGCTTTTTAAATTGACTGAAATCTTTTTTCAATTTTTTTTTTCAAAAAAAAAAAAAAGCTAGACTTAAAAAAAAAATCCTACTTTATGATGAATTAATGATCACTAAAATATGGTATCAATTAATTATTATAGGGAAATCATGCATGCAATGTGGAAGCCTCAGAAATTCAAGTACATTTATCTCCTTGCCACCCTGTATGTGTTCACCTTAACAATTCCATCAGCTACTGCTGTTTACTGGGCATTCGGTGATCAACTCCTTACCCACTCGAATGCCTTCTCACTTCTTCCCCATTCCGGATGGCGAGATGCTGCAGTTATCCTCATGCTTATCCATCAGGTTTTGCACATTTCCTCTGATTAAGTATAGTTTATGGACTGGCATGACCTATAACTTGCTTCAAACTTTTTTTTTTTCATCAATTGATATGATTGATTTGCTATATGAATTGCAGTTTATAACATTTGGATTCGCATGTACACCATTGTATTTTGTGTGGGAGAAAGTGGTAGGGATGCATGATACAAAGAGCATATTTTTGAGGGCATTAACGCGATTGCCTGTAGTCATACCTATTTGGTTCTTGGCAATTATATTTCCTTTTTTTGGCCCCATTAACTCAGCTGTGGGGGCTCTTTTGGTCAGCTTCACCGTCTACATCATCCCATCTTTAGCTCATATGCTCACTTATAGATCTGCCTCTGCTCGACAGGTAAATTGTCCATTCTCTCTGCACCCTCTTATGTTCATGTCTACCTAATACATATACTTTACAACTGGCTGGCATTGCCTTTTGCCTAATACTACCACAAATTTGTCAATCCATTACTATGTGTCTCACTTTCTTGTAGCCATAATTACCAAAAAAATGTGATAGTATGCTGAATAGGTATAGCAAGTCTAGTTTTGGTCCTAACATCTCAATCGCAATTCACTATAGATTACAATTTACTTAACATTAAGCTTTTCTTAATTTTGTAACAATTCTTGGGATGTAGTTCAAGATTTTAGTACATGGAGCTGCAACTATGTTTTTGGAAATTACTTGCATCACAGAAAGTTAGTACACCATAGGCATTAAAAAGATGTAGTTGGTTTAGTTTGCTGTGTTTTATCAAGTATTTAATGAGTATCCTAATCACTAACCAAAGGGATAATAGTTTCATGAATGGTTACAACTAGATACCTTAGCTTGATTTTGGGAAGTGACTTCAAATTCTAGCCCCACAAATATTGTTTAATGGCTGGAATTTGGAAATGTATGAGAAAAGATGAGGTTGGTGGCATTTCCTTGTCTTTCAGTTATATGGTACACTCATACTTATACTAATTGTACTAGCAATATCTTGGAAATAGCTGGCATGCCAACTCTCTGTTCTGGCCCCTGCTTAGGTAGCTAGTCTTATTCTTAGTAACAAATTATAATACTAATTGGTTAAAAAAGGGATTGTGTCCTCAAATTACTTCAAGTTAATTTATATATTATTTCACTGTAAGTTTTGCATTACAAGTGCACAGCTCGTGATGTAGGAGTTCAAGAATTCAGTATCTTAACAACATATCACTCTCTCTCCCCCTAAATAAATAAAATTATAATGGACTAATCAATTTGATTGTGTCTACATCCTCAAATTGTAACATTTTTTAATTCATTGGTGAAATTCTTGCATATGCAGAATGCTGCAGAGAAGCCTCCATTCTTCCTCCCTAGCTGGACAGCCATGTATGTAGTGAATGCATTTATAGTGATATGGGTTTTTATAGTTGGCTTTGGATTAGGAGGATGGGCAAGCATGACCAATTTCATTAAGCAAGTTGACACATTTGGTCTCTTTGCGAAATGCTACCAATGCCCACCAACGGCCGCTGCAAAGCATCATTGAGTTTTAGGCTCAATATCCAAGTTAAACCCTAAACCCTGTTATTACAATTCCTTTACAGCATTTTACATTCCATATTATATGTATCATCTCAAAGGAAGGCATCACCATCATCTCCCCTATATATATATTTTGTGTTTTGTTTTCAACCTCTTTATAAGCAATAGGTAATTTGTGAATGCTAAATGTCTGGTTAATTAGTATCAAAGCATTGTTTCATATATTTTCTATATGCATGTTAATACAAATTTCAGAAATTAGCTAGGGACATCTTAATTAAAAAATCTGAATGTGTAACACATTCAGGCTGAGTCTAGTTATAAGGATATAAGGATATATACTATCCATTCAATTCAATGATTACTTGGTTCTTATAGAATATATAATGTTGGCAAATAAAATGGGTTTTCTCCTAAATGAACTATCAAAATCAATATTTGTTATTCAGTAAACTTAGGAGAGCTTTTTGGGTTGGTGGGTATTCTTCACGTCTTTCAAATTGGTTACCATAATCTCTAAAACTCATTGCATGTGAATACACAAGAATCCAATACATATTATTTTGATGAATAATTTAAATTTTATCCCCTTTTTTACTGTATCTATTGTGGATCTCTTCATTACTCATTCACTCTATTAATTTCCTACTTGTATGCGTCCTTTTGCTACTTGATTCAAATAATATTGACTGGTTAAATTGAGTATAATGAGCATATGGCCTTTAATTCATTAATGAATAGATATTTTATTTTATTAAAAAAAATAATATTTAAATTGATTTTTATCTTTCAATTAGCACACAAGTATTTGAAGATAAAATCTGATTTATATATATAATAAATTACCCAAAAAATCGAATCATAATATTTTTTTAAAACACTATTAATGAGAATGACACTATCTAAAGCTGATGCATTGTATAATTCATGTTGTTTCTAGCTTGCATCTCTATTTGCATTCAATGATTCTTAGCTACATTCTATTTTTTTTTCTTCTTTTTTTGGCCAAAAAAGCTATTATTCATTGTATGGCTTTGGTACTTTTTGTATTAAATTGGTCAATATCAACCAAACCACATCCACAATAGATTTTATGATTTTAAAGCAGTTCTTAATTTCAAATTTTATGCTTGTAAAACTAAGATTTTCTTTTTTAGCATATTGTAATTTAAATGAAATATATAATAATAATGTTTTTTCTCCTAAACTCGTTTCACTCCATTCCAAATGTTCTAATAAAAATTTCAAGTTTTTACTCTTTTCTTAAAACAAAAATTCATTTGAATTTTATTAAAATATGATTTAAATATAATTAAATTAATATAAAAATAAATTAAATGAGAAAAATTAAAAATTTTAATAAAATTTTATTTTATTATAATTACTATCATTATAAATAATAAATCAAAATTTTATCTTTTCAATCATTTATTTTAATTTTTTTAATCAATATTCTTATGACACTCGTTATAAAAATCGATTTATAATTATAAATAATATTTAGTTTAATGATATTAGAGTTATTTTTAAAATAAAAAAATTTAAGTTAGTCATAATTCATACAAAATTTACCATTAAAAAAAAATCACATAAATTTAACATAAAAATATGTTAGAAGAGAAAAATAAATAAATAAATAATCTCCCATAAATGAGCTTAAGGGTGTAATGGTCATGAATATTTTTGAGTTAGTTTATGTTTTAATTGAAATTAAATTTTTATTTCAGACACTCATTTGGCTTAAAATCAAACTCTAATTAATAAAAAAAAATAAACTCGTTTATTAATTATGCTTAACTCTTAAAATTTTGATATATTATTTTGAATAGGGATGTCTATAATTATATATAATATCTTAAAATTTATATTTTTTAAATAAATTTATTTAATTTTATTTATAGTAATTAATTTTTAATCAGTGTTATAAGGGAAATCATCGATCATGAAAAAGAAAAGAAAAGAAATTATAAAAATAATGATTTGATGTGCATGCGGCATTTACTATTGAATTAGGCGCAAAAATAATTAGTTCGGTACAAGTTTCGATCATTATTGGAATTTTCAAGTTAGTCTACGAATTCTTGTTTATGAAATGACAATTAACAAAGCTCTAATTGGGTATTGAAGTCTTGTGATTATCTACATGGACAAATACTTTGTTCTATTAACAGAAAAGTTAGGAAACTAGCTCATTCAAAATGAACTTTGTCTTTAGCCAAGATGCATCAAAATTAATTTTCTTTTTAAAATTAACTAAACTTTAATTTTTCTTTTATAATATACTTCAATCTTTATTGTTTTAAACTTTAGTTTTAAGGTTTTAGTATCAAAAAATTAATTTTTGATGGGTTAAGTATTAAAATTTTTTTATATAGGTATAAAAATTTTTTAAAAAATTAATTTTAAATGAGTTAATAATGTTTAAAAAAATTAAATTTAAATAAATTAAATAAAAAAATTTCTATAAATTAATATATTTTTTTTTTACTAAATGAATATAGGCATCACTCCATTCCTAATTTTTTTTTTTAATAATGCACACTTGAATATTAATTATGAAGTTATAAAATATTTAACTCATCTTAATCTCTAATATTTTTATATTAAATTATATTTGAATTTTTAAAATTTAACAACATATTAATATCTAAATTATTATAATATAAATATTTTAATTTCTCAATATTTTTATATTTTTCATTGATAATAATATAAGAATCAAAATACATTTTAAAGATTTGTAAAAAAAAAAAAAAGGGGTTTATATATATAGGACAAAGCAATATATTTATCCCTAAAGAGAAGATGTATAGTATGAAGATTTCTTTCACTTTTCATTCCAATTGCAAGAAGAAAGATGATGGAAATCAGCTACTTTATAGAAAGTGTTTCAAGGAAAATCCCTTTAAGAAGGAAAAAATAAATAAAGGGGGCCAAAGCCATCAAAGACTTAATTTTTTTTTTTATTAGTCTCTTAGCATATGCCTTTTTTCCACATGTTAAAGTGGGAATGAAAGTGAAATCAATTTTACTGTGTTGCAGACAAAGTTCCATCCCCAATCCCATGATAGTGCTATTATCATATTCACTTTATTCATTATGGTCTTTGTACTAACAGTTTGAACTTTTTGACTTCAGAAAAATGAAATCCCCTCCTTGTACTACTTTATCATTTTGCCTTTGTTTTGCTGTAAAGATAAGATTAGACTACTTAAAAAATGGATAACAGAATTCAAATTTTATTAATTGATGATAAAAAATATTTTACATGTGTGACTTTTTAACCAATGTTATTTTTTTTTTAATTTGATTTCGATTGAAATTTAAAATTATAATTTTATATTCTGAAATTAAATACAGTACTATTAAATTAAAAATTTATTAATAAATTAAATTATTTTTTATTGTGTTTATTAATATATTATAATCTCTATAAATTATTATCGTTGAGACTTATAAATTATATTAATTAATCAAATATTAATATAACTTATTAACGAATCGTAAAAAATTATTACATAATAAAAATTATTAATTTATCGAATATTAATTTATAGAGATTTTATAGTATTCTGTATTTAAAACCATATTATAAGGAAGGTATTTTTCTGAGATAGCAAACTTTATAATTTCAGTGTAGATTATTTATTTATTTTATATAGAATGAATTTATTACAAATGCATGAAAGTTAATTTATAGTATTACCTTATTACTCTTTCCTATTTTTAAATAAATAAATACATGGTGAAATTGAGACCTTCCCCTACCTTGCTAGTTAGTGAGACCTTCACTTTCTTGGGCTTTACATGTCTGATCAGTGGGTTGCAAGGTTGACAGAAATTCTGGTCCATAAGAGAGCCTTAAAAAGGTTCAGACATGGTCTGTCTAGGCCTTGGGAATTGATTGGGTTGAATAGCCTTAAAATGTGTGTATTTTGAGGTCGAAGGCCCACAACAGTATAATGTTGAATAGATATTGCCCATCAGCTTTTCTTTTTCATTACATAAAATTGTAGCCACGCAGATTACCTTTATTTATAGAGATCATAATTCATAACACATTTAGCACCAACATAAATTTAACACATTATTCTTTGTTTAGTAGTTGTAGAGTCATATCCAGAACTATGAGATTTTTTTTGTTCGAAACTCCCAGTTGGAGCCAAATTTGCCAAACCAAAAGTGGTCTGATGTTACCAAAAGTGTTCAGATGTTGAAAGTGCTAATTGGTCTAAATTCATAGCAAATCAGGCACTTACAATATACTAAGAACTTTATTAGATTAGAGTATTAGAGTTCATAATTAAACATTTACAAAATCAAGTATGATCAAACTACTATGAGCTTGAATACATATCAGAACCAAGCATTCCTTATATTTAATAGTAAATATTGAGAGGCAAACACCATATCAAGCTAGAATGGCTCCATGGCTAACTTAATAAATGCTCCATCAAACTTTGGCAATCCTTTCTCCATTTCAGCTACCTGAGAAATTGCATTCTCCATGCTTTCTTGCTCTTCATTTATCATTTCCTGCAATTTCATAATCATAAATTCAAGCCTACTTTTTTCAGCTCTGTGATTCTCAGCCTTGATCTTTAACCCCTTTATTTCCAATTTAGACAACTTGAGCTCTATCATTACATCACTTAACTCCACTAATCTTCTCCTCAAAGGAATCACATTATACCCCATTTTATGTAACTCTTCCATGGTTTTCCACAGTTCTTTGGCTCTGATCCAGAAATCATTTCCTTGAAGAAAGTGAATTTGTTCAACAGTTTCTTCAAAAACCCAGTCCCATGCAGATATCATACTCTTTCTTGCAAGATCAGAATGATGTCTAAGCTTATAAAAGTGTGGGTTTTGAGGCATACCCTTTAAAATTCTTGAAATCACCATTAATGAAGAATTTTTTACATCGGTTGCTTCTCTTACTTCACCAGTAGTCTTGCTCTGTTTCTCTGCAACTTCTGGTTCAATATTTTCTGTTTGCAGATCATAAAATAAGACCCAAAAATCAATGATTTATAATATTAAAAATTAAGCATAAAAATTGTCTTGTAAAATTGAAAATATTTAAAAATTGTCTTGTAATATTTAAAAATCATAAAATGAGCTCATTGATATTGAATTGGCTTGTAAAATTGAAAATCTGAATCCTAGACGGAGCTTCATTCACCAAAAAAAATAGAGAAAAACAGAGCTCACCATGTCCTGATTTTGAATTGGGATTGCAAGAATTGGGGCTAGATTGGTCAGTGAACAAGAAGCTTAAACTTGGAGAGCAAATTTGCTTGCAGAGGTTGTGGGTTCCATAGAAGAAGGTCGATGTTTTCTTTGTTTTTTTGAATCATAATGTTTGATGATCCCGTCCTTGGAGTTAAACGTACCGTTATTTTCTGTAAATGAGCCTAAACAGAACTGGGTTCCTTTTAATTGGCTATACCTCCATAAATAAATCATACATTTCCATGAAAAACACAAACAAGAACAGTTCATTGACTCTTTACTCATATGGAAAGAGATGGGTACATTTACCGGATGCTGCTTGTGTTGAACAAAAGAGAGAGAATGCACCCGCTGGTGCTGGTGTTGAACCAAAGCGAGCGAATCCACATGTTGAACCAAGGAAAGAGAATCCAGCGAATCCAACAACAGCTGGTGCTGATGTTGAATCAAAGCCAGTGAATCCACCAGTAGCGGGTGTTGAACCCACAGCCGCGAATCCACCAGCAGCTGGTGCTGGTGCTGGTGCCGAAGAAAATGAAGAGAATCCACCAGCTGGTGTTGTAATAAATTGAGGGGAAGTCATGGTTGTTGCTGGTCCCGAAGAAAATGAAGAGAATCCACCAGCAACTGGTGCTGGTGCCGAAGAAAATGAAGAGAATCCACCAGCTGGTGTTGTACTAAATTGAGGGGAAGTCACGGTTGTTGCTGGTGCCGAAGAAAATGAAGAGAATCCACTAGCTGGTATTGTACTAAATTGAGGGGAAGTCATGGTTGTTGCTAATACAGAAGAGACTAATGCGAGGGGAAAAATCACACAGTGGTCTTCTCTTCTATTCTTTGATGCCTTCCATAGCAAGAAAGGAAAGGAAAGAAAGGAAATAACAGTGTGACCTAGTACAAAGTGAACAACAGAGATTTCTTCATTGGAGGTTTTGCTTCCCCACGAAGGAATTCAAATCTGTTCTCATTTTTTTAAGAAATTTAAATCAATTATGATATAAACCATTGATATATTAATATGTTAATTATAATATATATATAATATTTTAAATAATTAATTATAATATATATCTTATAATTTAAATATAGTCAAATATTATTTTTTTTAATAAAATAGTGAACTATTATTATATTTTCCTTATGAGTGATTTGCTCAACATATTTTATAACCTTTAATTAGTTGACAACTTTTAATTAATTTATAATTTTACGTAAATTTTTTTTTGCAGAGTTATATTAATGCAATAACTAGAAAATTAATGGTTTGACTCCGTTCTAAATTTTTGTTTGATTCTCCATGGGTTTAAAATTCAAAACACCATTTTTTTCATAAAAAAAATTATTATGGAAAAAAAATTAAAAGGATTTGAAAATTTTATCTCTAATCTACCTATAATATTAAATATATACTCGATTATTATAATATTAACTTCTTCAAAATTAATTTTCTTACTTAAAATTTTCAATGTTATTAAATTAAAAATTAAAAAGTGAATAGTAGCATGTCTTTTTTATTACTTTTATTTTTTTAATAAATACATTTTTATTAGAATTTAGTAGTATAAAATAAATTGTATTTTATTGAAAGTGTAATATATGATTGTACATTTGTACTGTAATGTTTACTTTTGCATAAAAAAATTTATTGGGAAGAGCCCTTTCATTATAAATCATCTATCTTGTTTTTCATATCAAGTATAAATTATTGACACTCCTAAAATTTTATCTTCTTTTTTAGTAAAAAATAATTTATTTTTTTTGTTGATTCATTTGAAATATGAACGTTTGTTGGTTGGATTCCTAATACCTGATTTGAAACCCAAAAAAAAAAAAATACAACAACAACGTTAAGTGTCCGTTTGGCACAGTTTATGAAAAGGAAAAAATAATTTTTTTGGATGAAAAACTGATTTTAACTCAGTTTAGTGTTTAGTAAATATCAAAATTAATAAAAATAATTATCTAGATAGCTAAAATTCAACTATTTGGATAAGTTAGAAATTGAAACTTTTCAAAAAAAACTGAATTTTAGATTAAACGCGTAGCTAATTTAAAAAAATTAATAGACAAAAATACCCTTATGAGTTTATAAACAGTTTTTAAATTGTATTTTATCAAATATAAACATATAGTTAATTACTTTTAGAAATATCACTTTTAAAAAAATTATTTGACTCATGAATTGTAAATAGGAGCATTAGAATCTAATTATATAAATAGAAAATAATAATATTCTTTGATCCACATAATACAAAATCACAAGTTGATTACCAAAAAATCCAGAAGGGTAAAAAACCAAGATTAATTGGAAAATGGGAACCAATTTTAGAGCATTTTCGACAGCGTTCTTTATTTTAAAAAATATTTTTATATAAATAAAAAAATATTTTAATTAATTTTTAAATATAAAGAATGTGATTTTTTTTTAAAATATTAACGCTTTTTATTTTTATTTTCTTCATTTAGCAATAAGTGAGAGAATAATTAATAGATAAAATATATAAAAATTTATAAAATTTAAAATAAATAGTGAAATTAATTCTTTATATGTAGAGAATTAAATTCATTTTTTATTTTAAATTTAAATAATAAAAAACTATTAGAGTTATATTTTCTTATATTAACTTTTTATTATAGAAAATTTGAGGTATATAAAATGTCTTTTAGATAGTCCTAGTAAACAAAATAATTTAATTCAATTTTTTTGTCATGTTAAATCGGTTAGTCCATATGCTATAGTGCACTAAATACATATAATATTTTTTTGTTAAATTGAAGTTAAAACTTTATAAGAAAAATTATTATAAACCTCCAAATTATTTTTTTTTTTTATTCCAACATGCCTTACATACACTTATTATATATACCAATTCAATGACATAATAATATTTAGAATAAAAAAAAATAAGCATCTCTTTTTATTAGAAAAATATAGATAAAATAAACATACTTCACATATTAATTTAGGTGTATAAAATAAAAGTATTTATTAATTATAATAAAATCTCTGTAAAATAATATTCGATAAATTAATAACATTTATTATATAATTATTTTCAATAGTTTTAACTTGAGCTAATAAGTTAAATTAGTAATTTTGATAAATTAATAAAATAATATTTTTTTTTAAATTATTATATAGTTATACGATCTCATTCATATTATAAATTAATAATTTATTAATATTAATATATATATTAGATTATAATATATAATTTATTAAAATAAAATTCTAAAAATTATTTAAAATTTCAGTAATTATATTCTTTTTTTTTTCATTTCATTTAATTTATCATTTTTTTAATTCATTTAATTTATATTTGATTGATTAAATATTTTTTTTATTTCATTTCAATTAATTTATATTTAATTCATTAATTATATATATATATATATTAATTTATTTAATTCATATTGAATTGATTACAAGATTAATAAAACATAATAAATTTTTAATTAATTAAATATATATTAGTTGAATTATAAATACTTTTTTTAAATTAATAATTATTAATTAATTAATATCTTTTTTAATTAATAAAATTGATGAGTTTCAATGATATTAATTTATTGAGGTTTTACTGTATTAATAATATTTTCTTTTCAATTTCGACTTTTATTACTCCATACTCAACTATTAATTTTTTATGATAAAATTAAAATAATGATAAATATATTGTTGTTTATAAATTACTAAAAGTCTACATAATTAATAAAGTAAATTTGAAAAATTCAAAAATAAAATTTTATTTTATATAGTTCTAGTAATTTTCATTATAAAAAATTAATACATTTATAGTTCTTTAAATTGATGTTAATGAATTTTTCATCAAATTTATTTTTTCATGAAGAAATTTTCCAATGTACAAAAAAAATAAAAAAATAAGTGGAGCAATAAAAATTTAATGCCATATAAAATATGACAAGTTTAATTGGATCAAAATATTCTTTTCCACACTTAAAATTATATATATTCTTCAAATTGCTTAAAAATATTGCTTGCATCTTGACCGTCAAAATCAACATCCTGGTGCAACAACACGAGGAGATGAGCGCACAGGATCTCAGCTTTCTTAAGCAGAGTACAAAAATGCACAAAAGCAAGGAAACCTACCTTAGCAGATTAATTTGGAAAGCCAAGTATGCCTCCAACAAGAACACGAAGAAGAACTCCAAAGGTCTAAAGCTCTAACCTTTTTTTTGTTATTTTCAATAATTACGTTCTCTTTTCTCTCATTTTTCCTCTCTTTCTAACTGCTTTTTTTATTTTCTCTCTCTCTCCTGCGATAAAATTTTATATTTTATAGCTGGGTCTGAGACGGATTGATGCCGCATTGGACTCCCTTCGCCCAATGGGCTTCCCTGAACCTTTGATTCGCAGAACTGTTAGAAACCTCCTCAAGGTCATCCCTTTAAACACAGACACAATAGTCACATACAAAAAGCGTTTGTTTGGTTTCTGAGAAAATTTTGAAGATGAAAAGAAAGTGACTTTCCCGTAAAGGAAAAAAAAAAAAGACTTTTCCATGAAGGAAAAGACAGTGAATTTCATGTTGCGGTGTTTGGTGGCTCAATCGTCAAATTGGAATTTATCAACTGAAATTTTCATAAACTATTTGTAACAATTTAAAAAAAAAAATCAATTTGAAGAAGCAAAATAAAATGTCAAATATTTTTTTTTTCATTTAGAATTGAAATCCAATGAGTCACAGTGAAAAACTATTTTGAATTCTCAAATTGAGATCCAAACACCCGCGTTGTGTTTGTGTTTTTTACTACCACATTGTGTTTGCGCTTTTTACTATCTGTTTTGTGGCTGAAAAATATGGAAAAATAATTAACTTTCTGTCACGACCCGGTTTCCCGAACCGCGACGGTCCTAGGGTACGGGAAATGCCAATGACGACCGCACTCATAGAATCCAGTATCATTACACAATCTATCAACCTCAATATATTATTCATTTATTATAGTTACCATCCATTATATTATCATGTTAATCATTCTGATAACCTGTCAATTATCCTGTCATCATAATGCGATTGGCTGTCACAATTATATATATATCATGCATCATA
>CANXYC010737075.1:0-28246 GCA_948193065.1 Aleurites moluccanus
TCGCAAAGTGGGAAGTGCGAGCTGGCATTTGGCGAGGTGAAGTTCCGAAGTAGAATTCGTGAAGTGGGAAGTGCGAGCCAGCATTTGGCGAACTGGAATTCGCGAAGTGGGAAGTGCGAGCTGGCACTTGGCGAGGTGAAGTTGAGAAGTAGAATTCGCGAAGTGGGAAGTGCGAGCCAACATTTGGCGAAGTGGAATTCGTGAAGTGGGAAGTGCGAGCCAGCATTTGGCAAGGTGGAGTTTGTGAAGTGGGTTTGCGAGGTGGTATCTGCGAAGTGAGGCAGTAGCCTATTTAACCAATAGTCCAGTAACCAAATTTCACGATTTCTTCTTCTCTCTTTTCTTCTTTAATGATCATTTCTTCTCCTTTCTCTCTCAAATCTATCCCATTTATTTTCTAGTGCATTAATATTTCTAATTAATGCATTAAACTATTATTTTCTCTCATTTATTAAGACTTCAGCCATCACTCCAAGTCAAGTACTTCAAGGACACAATTTGGAGAAACAAGGTGATTTTCTTTGAGCATTAATTCTTTATATTGGTTTAGGATTTATGGTAGTTAGAATAATAAATTATGTGTTGGATAAAACCTGTTAAAAGCATTTAAGGCCATTAATTTCGGTTGCTATAGAAGATGGGAGAAAATTTTGAATCAGATGAATAGTGACATAAATAGTGACAACGTTCAAATTTCAATATTCTTAAGAGATAAATTAAATTGATGATTTGGAAATAATAATAGAGATGTTCAGATGGTTTAAATTTGATAGAATCATAAAATGTATTATTATTGAGGAAAACCTAATTTATGTAATTTGAGAATTTTAAGTTCGGCTAATTTCAAGAATTGAGGAGTCTAGAACTGAGTATTGTGAGCGGATTGAGAATAGTGCTGTGAGATAAATATGAATATCATAAATGTATTTCTTCTTTGAGATGATTACTCAAATGTCATTATATATATATATATATAATGATGATCCTGCTACATTATGCATACTGTAATCCGTTTTATTTATATAATATATATTTGATAATAACTTTATCATTCTTGGTCCAAGATCATGTTAGCCTTTGTAATAAATACCAAATGGTCTCTTGGCCAAATTACAGCTTTATGAGAATGCAGTTTTTTTTTTCTTTACGAACCCTGAGATAAATATATGCATAGAACGCTTTTCCCAATGAGAGTAAATTCATTGGTCCAGTGTGCACAATGGGAGCCCAGCTGATAGGATTTTTATCAGTGTTCCACCTAGAGGAGGCCATGAGCTCTAAGCATATGCCCGCGCAAGCATATGTGCCACGTTAAGGTAGTAAGTCTACTGATACGTATGTTATAATATGAGATCAGTTCTATCATATGAGATTTGATAATGCCATCCTTTGTGGGCATTTTATATTCTAATGAGAACCATGATTTGATTTGAGATATGATTTGATAGTGCTAATTATTATAAGCACTCATGTTCCTTCCAAGTAAAAGCTTGAAATCTTTTCATACCCAAATATATATATATATATATATATATATATGTTCATGTTCATGATTTGATATTTAGATTCTTGATTTATGTTATTTATATCTTATTGAGTTGAAGGTTCATCCCTCTTCTGTGTTTTCAGGTGCTAGTGTAGCTCGAGATAGAGCTAATCCAGATGATAGAACTTCTTGACTTATTCTTCCCAATAAGCTTGGATGTAATTATTTTGGATATTATTTTGATATATGTATTTATATAATCATATCTGTTGAGGTACATTCTCTTAGAGCTCCGTAGCTAGATATGAGATATTGATTTTGTATCCATGGATGTTATTTGTAGACTCTCACTTGTTCCATATTGATGTTAGATTCATCTTTTGATCGGTAAGGAACAAGTAGAGATGTTATGTTATAAATGATAATTTATGAAATTTTAATGATTGTTTTGGATAGAATGTATGTTATTATGATTGATTCAGGTTTAGTTTAGGGTTCTACAGGTTTATGGTGGCCTTATGCCTACCCTTGCCCTAGGACCGTCGCACCGGTGGTGTTGGGGTGTGACACCGACAAATTTAAGAATTTCTAACCCAGACTTGGCGGGATTAAGTTAGTTAATTTTATGTGAAATTATGGTAAAAAAAAGTTGAAAAAATATTTTGTAATACTGAAAATAAGGGTAATGGCAAAATCATAATTTATGGCAACTTTGGGGGTAATTATGAAAATCCACTATCTGGGATCCATAAATGATCCAGAACTATTTTTAAATGATAGAACAATCTAAAATAAGGTATTTCACTCCCCACATTTGAGGTTGAATCTAAATAGAATAGACAAAATAAATTATAGAAAGTTTTGGGGTCTAAAATACAAATAAGAAAAATTTTGGACCAAAGTGTAATTATTCAAAGTTGTGGGACCCATCCATTTACATCAAATTTTTGAATGGAATTGAGGTGTCCAGCTATTACTTATGGAATGAAGAGATTTTATGAGATTTTTTTATTAATTTTCATTAGGAATTGGACACTTGGCCACACCTTTAGAAAATTCTATTTTCTTTGCAATTCTTTTTAAGATGGCTTTAGTGTATTTATAAAAAAAGGAAATGGTTAGCTATGGGAAATGAGGGAGCCTAACCATATAGAAGAAAATAACTAAAGAAAAATTTGTTCCAATCCTTTCAAAGAAATCAACCAAAAGAAGATAAGAAAATTGATGGAAGAAAGAAGATCAATAGAGAAAAGTTGCTGGAAATTATTATCCAAGCAATATGGAGGAAAAGAGAGAATGAAATTCAAGTATTTAATTTAAAGTAAAGTCTCATAAAATTCATTTTTTAGTTTAATTTAAGAGTTCAATGGTTTGATTTGGTAAATATTTGAGTTATTTGAGCTAAAGAGGTTGAAGATGAGCTAGGGTTTAAAAGGGATTTTGAATCTGTGTTGAAACAGTAATTTGTAGGAAATAATCCAAAATTTTATTGACTGAATTTGAAGATGTTTAAAACATAAAAAATTTAGATAAATATGTTAATTAGATTTCTATAAAATTAATTTATAAAATTAGAACTGAGGAAAGAGTTATTGAGTAAAAACTGTGACTAACCTGGAATTAAGTTTTCTGGAAAAATGCTACTATATTTTTATTATACATAATTATAGGGACATAATTAGAAGAAGTGTTCAATATAAAAAGTATTCATTTATTCTTATTTATAAGTCCATAAAAGTTTTTTGTAATTGGATTTATGATTTATGAGATATTAGGTCATGAGTGTAGACTGCTCAGAATGACTGTTAAATAAAACATAGGTTAATGAGTTATATTGATATGAGGACCTTAAAGTTTTAATTATAGAAAATGTTAAATATGAAAAATGTTCATTTATATGTGATATAAATTACTGTAAAATATTTTTATAATTGGATAAGCATGGAATTAATTATAGGTATGGAAACAAGGTCTATTTAGATAAAGATTTTAGGGCAGTAGTTTAACTTTGAAAATTCACTAATAATTATGCAGTAATCTAAATATTCTAAAATTTGGATATATTATAATATAATATGTCTATTTTCAATATGAAGAATAATTACAGTGATTGGTTAAGTATATATTGAGTTATTAGCAAAAGAACAGAATCTGCCATAATAAGTTTTATAGGCAGAATGCAAGCAACAGGGCTAGTTATAAGCCTAAGTTTAAATTAACACTATAATTTGTATAGTAATGGGAATAAAGTCAATTTTGGATATGTTAAATCTTAATATATCTATTTTAAGTAGGTATAAGAATTGAAGTAATTGAATAAGTGTAGAGAGAGATATGAGTAATAAAATATAGGCTGCCAGTAAAGGTTCTTTATAGGCAAAACCTAAAATTTGGAAATTTGAGGAATTTTCTTTAATATAAGTATAAGTAATGTAATTTTATGTTAAATAGTATCTAAATGGAAATTAATTGGATATGTAGAGTTGAGAATGAATAAGAGACGTGATGGGTACCATAAGAGATAAGGCAAAGAATCAAGGATAAAGGAAAAGGAAAATGTACAAGTCATAAGCTAAGGTGAGTAATGTATATATCATTATGCATATCCATGTCTTGATTTGTTGACCCAATGAACATGTTTCATTCTTAATTGAATATCATCATATTATTGTTATTGATTATCCTTTGATTTTCTTCAATATTAAAATTATCTATATCTATGGATTATTATTGATATTTGCAATGCCTATTATATTTGTTCACATCGAAAACCGAACCATGATATTGTTATTGATTGATCATGTATCCAAATATTTCTAAAAGTATGCACACCAAATGTTTAGGCATATTCCATGATATTTATTGTTGATAGCTACCCTTGTATCAAGTAAAGAAACCGATACATGATTAATGAAATGTATTGTCATTGATTGATAAGTAAGCTCATGTATATCGATCGAAAGCCATTGTATCGTAATGTTCCTAATGAATACTTGATATTGTTATTGATTTCCATTGGCCTATTTTACATGTGGATTTGACAGAGCTGCCTCTCCGACGAGATAGTGGGTACATACCGTCAGCAATGTACTCATTGACTTTAAATGGTACCCTAGCTGGGAATGGTTAACTGTCTTAGCCATAGGGCCTAATTAGCCTTATGTACATGATATGAGATTATACGTGTTCATAGCCCAATATCTGTCTTATCTACATGATACGAGTATGTTTACCTATCCTTTGTTTTTATATCTTATTTCTTATTGCTTATCATTGATGGCCATTCTTTCATCGATTATTGTTTATCATCGATTTGATTGTTACCTGTTCCAAACTTCCAAAGATATTTGGTGTGCAAATTAATTAACCTTGACATGTAAATTTGATATACTGATATCCATTCATTGTATTTATTGATACTTGACTATCATTGATAACTTTTATTATCATATACTTATATCTCATGTTTAATGATGTATACATGCTCACTGAGTATTTTTATACTCACCCTATTGTGGTTTATAATTTTTTTTTATTGGGATAAAATAAAAAAAAATTGATTTTAAGTCAATTTCTTTTTCGACTTGGAATGTCAAGTACATCGAGGTAGAATTTTATTTTCTAAAGGTCATAAGTGTCAACTCATAGAGCTCCATGATACTGTGTATAATTAGATGATTAAATACTTTAATGATGTACGAACATTGAAATAACTGACGTTTCAGTGGTATTCAAAATGTAATGTGTAATGCTCAATGTTTGATAATGACAATGATAGTGAAGTGATAAAGACAATGATACTGAAGATGTTAAAATGAAATTTACATGTTTTGAAAGAGATTTAGAAGTGCTATGTATGTCTGTGAAACTGTGAAGTTGAGGGTATAAGGATGGCAAATTATTGGGAGTATAAAAATAATTTTAGTGCAGGCTGTGTAATTTTTGAGAGACCCGGTTTTGGGTCTAGAATAACATTAAAACACCAAAGGAAACTCTGGTAAAATTACTGTAAAAATTATAAGTAATAAATGAGTTAAGATTGATTGAATGATTGATAACTGAATTGTTCATGGGTTATACGGGTTTTCTGTAACCTTAGGTCTACCAGTGTCCTAGGACCGTCGTGACCCAAAAGTGGGTCGTGACATAAGATCTCTTGTATTTAATAGAACATATATGCAATGTATGACCAAAATATTTGCATTTCATCATTCTTTTAGGATTCATCACATTCTTTTCAAAGAAAAAATTAACTGTCTTCACCTTTAAGTTTGTGTGATATTCTAAACCGATTTTGTCAAAAACTGCTTTTTGTGAAGCAATGATATATTCAAGAGTTTTGCTTCCTTGAGTGAATTTACTAAGAAGTTCATTTGAACATTTAAGTTCACTCTTGATCTTTTCATTTTCATATAAGAGGTTTGAAAAATTATTTTTCCGATTTGAAATTTGAGTTTAGAGTAACTCCTTTTCAATATCAACATTTTGATTTTCTTTTGATAAACTCTCTTCAAGCTCAAGTTTCAACTTGCTCAAGTTTTTCTTTAAAACTTTATTTTCTTTTAAAACATCCAAAAAATTTTCCAAGACTCATAGATTCCTTACTAGTCTATAAAATGTGTGTTTTGTTTTGAGGCATTTTGTCTTTTTGACTTTTTTTTTACTCCAATGGAAAAGTGAAAGGCCAATGGAAAAGTGAAAGGCCGTCGGAAGCATCCTTTTCCATAGAAAGTACAATAAAGCGGCATGTGAAAGTGAATGAAAGTCTATAGAATTTATTTTAGGGAAATTATTAATCCAATTGGTTGATGCATTTCTAATAAACATCACCTACATCAGTAGAGGTAGCAAAGGCATACACATAGCCTTTAGCCTAAAGAGTAGAAGTCCACGGAGCGGTCATGCGTGAATGGAGAAAGAAAGCTAAAGTTAAGAAGTATATATGGATTCACCTCGGGCTTTCAGGATTAATGGTATGTAAGGCTCGGTTCACATCACATCAAGAAAACCTAAACTCCACAAGAGGAGCTATTAAAGGCGTGTTAGAGACCAGAATTCAACAGGGATATTATGTATCTTGACCAGAGGACTTTTCCTGTGATATTCCATGGTGAGCACTAGCTTAGTATGCTAAAGCAGGAGAATAAAAGGTCTACAACAAAAAGGGACTATCTAAATATAATAGGAATATGGTTTCCATTCCTTCCATAGGCTAATCATTTTAAGTCAAGTTAGTGAAATGATTGCCTATTACATTCGAAAAGTCCCATGCCTTTCTTTCCTAGACAACATTCTCATTCTGCTTCCGCGTTCTGCTCTCTTTGTTAGGAAGACTGGGTTATGTAAGTGAAGAAGAAAGGTATAGGATTTAGAACTTATCTCAAGTGCTACTTCATCCATTGTTTCTTTATTTTCCAATGCCATGAGACATAAGTTGATTTTCTCTTCTTCTTTTTCTTCAGAAGTTTTATCATCACTTAAAGTATCGCTTTCACTCTAAGCAGCATAAATTTTATTCTTCTTTTTTAATCTCCTTTCTTTCTTCTTAATCCTCTTCTTGTGTTTGGCATTTGGATAATCTATTTTCATATGTCTGAGCTTTTTGCATTCAAAGCAAATAATCTCATTCTTCTTATTTTCTATCTTTTTCTTGTCTTTGAAGTTTCTTCTTTTGAGTTTATCCCTAACAAGAATTTACCAAACCTTTTAGCAAGAAGAGTTATTTCATCATTTTTCTCTTCTTCACAAGACAAATCATCATTATTTTCAATAATTGCTTTTAAAGCAATTCCTTTTTCTTTCTTGGAAGACTTCTCTTTTTCCTTTTCTCTAGTACCTTCTCTATTATTAAGCTTCAACTCGAAGGTCATAAGATTTTCAATTAAATCTTCAAGAATTAGATAGCATAAGTTCTTGAATTCTTTAATGGCATCAAATCTTACTGGTAGAGATCTCAAGGATTTTGTAATGAGCTTCTTTTGAGTGAAAACTTTGTCGAGCCCCTTCAAGTCATTTACTATAGTAGTGAATCTTTTATACAATTCACTAATTATTTCTTCTTTCTTCATAATGAAATTCTCGAAGCTAGACATAAGCATATTGATTTTTGTGTCTTTTACTTGGTTTGTACCTTCATGAGTAGCTTTGAGCACATCCCAAATTTCCTTTACTGAATTACATGCCGACACGCGATTAAACTATGTGCATCAAAAGAGCAAAACAAAAGATCTATATCTTTAAAGTTGTTTGCTATTCTTCTTTTGTCTTCAGTCGTATATGCTGAATATTATTTTGGAGTAAATGAGTTCTCCACCATAAGCACATATAGTCCTTTCTCTATCACTTCCCAAAGTTTACATCCTTTGAAATATATATATGAACTCTCATTCTAACTTTCCATTGATTGTAGTTGACTCTATGAAATAATGATGGTCTTGTTGAATATTATCCTTCATCAAAGATGGAAGTAGAAGTGGAGGTTCCTGCCATAGAAATAGATTGTAAGCTCTAAAATCATAAGATTATACTAATTATTATCCCACTATGGCAATATTCCTAGAAGAGGTGAATAGGAATATAGAGAATTTAAGCACAAATTAAACTCAATCGTAATGATAACTAATATAAATTAAATCAAAGCAATAAAGAGAGATATAGATAGAGAAAACTTAGCCATTTTATAATGGTTCGGAGCAAAACCCTTCTCTTACATCCACTTCTCTCAATATCAATCCGAAATTGAGGTTCAACTAAACCGAGTTCGCAACCAAACTTTCACAATAGTTTCCAAGGGATTTTTCCTTCCTTATTGAAAGTCCCTTTGGCAACTAAGAGAGTGGTAACTTGGTTGGAATGATAATTTGAAACTTTAATCACAAATTAAAATTCATTAACAAAATAATTGATCTAATTATAGCAGAAGCAAATATTCAATATATAAAACCAATTCAACTACTAATGTTTATACATGTATGAATGAGCAAAGTATATATGCAAAGTTACCATAAAACAATAATATATGAAAAGTGTAGGGAAGAGAGAATCAAACACAAGATTTATAGTGGTTTGGCCAACTCCTTGCCTACGTCCACTCCTCAAGATCACACTTGAGTATTTCACTATCAATTGGTCTTTTTACGGTTGCAAGATCAAACCCAAGTATTTTGGCTCACACTCAAACCTTACTTGATCCTTTTGCGGGTGCAAGATCAAACCCAAGTATTTTGGCTAACACTCAAACCTTACAAAGTGTTTTCACAAGGCTCACACTTAACCCTTTACAATTAATCTGAAAAAGAGCAATGAAAGTTCATAAATAACTCTCTTTCTCTTTCTAATCTCACTTGATAACCCAAAGAAGTATTAAGAAAGAGAAGAAGAACAACTACCCAATTTCCCAATAGATTCACCTCAATGAATCTTACAAATAAATGATCTAACTAAGAAAATGAAGTTGGAGATTTGTTTTACACAATTGTAAGCTCAATAAATATTGTTCTTCATGTTAGAAACATCCTAAGAACTTGTATTTATAGCCCTAACTCAAAACTAGCCGTTACCCACTGTTATATCCTAGTCTATCAGCTTGAGTATAATTTATTCAAAAATTCATATCTTTATTTTTCAATGTCTAATACTCAATCTAATTTTTACCAAAACTAGACATCCATATCTTTCTATCCATGCCAAATTCGTAGACTAATTCCATTTGTGCAATCTTTGGAAATCATTTGAACTTGACGATACAACAGAGCACCATTGTAGATTTTTTCATCTAAGAAACCCTTTGGTAAATCTTTAATATCTTTCACTGTAGATCTCCATTTGACTTGATTCTTATTGCATTTTGAATATGACTTCTTCCTATTTCCATCCATATATGGCTCATCATCTGAATCAATCTACACAAGATTCATCATTTGATTGAACTTGTTGATTCATTGAATGTGTTAAACCTATGCTTTGACAATGGTTATGATTTCTCATGCCTTAAACATCTTAAACAAATTTGTTAGTATAATTAACACATTAATATGTTTTGTTATCATCAAAATCAACATCAAATCCAAGGTGTCCAATACTTACAATTGACTTCCCACCAACCAAGTCTTTCTTCACAAAGACACACAAGATGTTTAAAGTCAATTTCAAGATTTTATAATACTTTACAATAATTACAAATAAAAGCACAAAACTTTTTCAACTAGCACAAGCTAGAATGAACACTAAAGATATAAGATATGAGCTCAAAATGTTCAATATTACAAAGAATTGAGAAATTAAAGAAAATTTAATAAAATAGTTAATCTTTGGCTTGCAAAAGGTTTCAAGAGTCACCCAAAGTCTATCCAAAAGCTTCTTTATCTTCAAAATATCATTTATTTATAGTTTTTAATGTCTTGTAATAAATTATAGCTATTTGGGTTTCATTTAATGTTGTTCAGGCTTTGATCAGAGTTTCCAACAGCTATAAATTTCAACTGTTCCGTCTAATGTGATAGCCCAACCACCAGTAACGGGTGTTATGGAGATATAATGGTCGTTCCATAAGAAGCATAACGGGCATGAAGAACTATAACACTTGTTAGTCTTACGTTCTGTCTCTTATTTCAATTTTTCAGCAATATATGTGTAATGGACATTCTTGATCAGTAACGAGCGTAAAGATTATCTCTGTAACTTTTGCCCAAACTATGATATTCTTCCTATCACAGTCGTTACTGCATGTAACAGGCATTTTATCATAGTAACAGGCATTATATCTTGTAGCAAGCATTATGAAAGTCTTTATCTTTTATGTCCAATCTCATTAGTAATTTATAAAGGTCGTTACGATATTGTAATGGCCATTACATGATCCAGCACAAAATTACTAAGCATATACACAAGCATATTATATATTTGTACTTCTAAGTACTCTTAGGTTAGTAGTCAGAGTAATCTTTGTAATGTATAAAGATAACTTGAATAATCATAGGATCAAGTAATTCCAATAGTAAGGATATATAATATAACACAATGATTATTTAAGAGTTTGAAATAAGACTAAGGATTTTCAATTCAACACAAAGAATATTTAAGAGTTTGAAACTTATCATCAAAATCATCAAAGGGCCAACAATATTTGTACGATGGAAAAAGAGAAAATATTGTAGTATGTGATTCATACAATGTATACAAGAATTGACCCAAAAAAGGGTAATATAAGTAGATATCTCAAATTAAGATTGTGTAAGATTCTGAGACAAAGTAAATATCATAATGAACCCTCATAATTTATATCATCTATTCTAGACTTAGTTTAATGTTTTCTATCTTACAATATTGCTAAAGGATTATGAATGATAAGGTCTAAGGGGACATTTTTAGAAAAGCAAGTTAACTTAAGGTTAAGAGAATCATGAGAAAATCAAGATTATTGGAGTATCACATTAATTTGTATTCATTGGTCGACTAATTATAATTTATCTATGAGATGAAATATAATTGTGAATGCAAAGTATAATTATAAATGATATCGTGAGAGAAGATAAATGTGAAAAAATGGTGTGGAATACTACATACTATAATTTATTCTAAATTATTTTTGCACAGTCAAAATGCTACATATTTCTAACAAATATATAACACCGAGCTCTCTAAGTATGATGGTCATATAACCTATTTTCTAAATATAAATTATTACAGAGTATAAAGGATGTGTTCTCTTGAGTTTGTTGTGATTCCTATTAAGTGCAACTAAGAGATGTTGAATATTTGGGTCAAGTCCATCCATAATAGAAAATTTGACCCATGGGTTTTTTGAAAAAATAACTGCCCTTTGGCAGTTATTCAAACCAAAGGGAAAAATAACTTCCCGTAAATGAGAAGTAATCTACACGTTAAAAGGAAACAAAAAGAAGAAAAAAGAATGTGCATGTATATGATATAAAAAAATAAAAAATACATAACTGAAAAATAAAAACAAATGGAATCTATACAAACAAGAAGAAATATAGGTTTTGGATATTGTAGAGTTCCAATTCGTGATTCTTTATTGATCGGTAATTCTAGTATTACATACTATAATCTATTCTAAATTGGTTTTGCATAATTGAGATGCTATAAATTTTTAACAAATATATAGCAGTGAGCTCTCTAAATATGTTGGTCACATGACCTATTTTCTATGTATGAATTACTACAAAGTATAAAGAATGTATTTTTAAATTTTTTTATGCTTTCTATAAGTGCGAGTGAAATATGATGGATATCTGAATTAGGTCCATTCATAATAGACATGGATTTATTGAATAACTGCCAAAAGGAAGTTATTGAAACCAAAGGCAAACACAATTTTCCATAAAATTATCTTACATTAAAAAGAAAAAAAAAAAAAAAAAAGGAGAACATGCATGTATGTTGTGAAAATACAAAAAAACACATAACTGAAAAAACAAAAACAAACAAAATATCTGCAAATAAGAAGAAATCTAGGTTGTAGATATTGCAAAGTTTTCTTTCATGATTTTTTATTGATCAGTAATTCTGTCTGCGAACGAATCCGCTACCGGTAGGAAAAATTCATGAATCTTCATTTTCTTCTTTCATATATAAAATAATATATATTATTTATTATGATAAATTATTTTTTAATTCTCAAAATTTGACCTAATTAATACTTGCATCTCTATTTTTTAAAAACTAACTAATTAGTTCATATATTTTGATTTCATTAAACACTTTGGTCTTTCAGTATAATTTTTCACCTTTTTAGTAAAATGATCAAAATGCCCCTCTTCTTCATTGTCTAGATTTTTATTTCTTCTCCTTTTTTTTTTTTTTCCTTTTCATTTAATCAAAATTAAATTAATATTTTAATTTATTTTAATTAAAATTAAAATAATTAATTTTAATTAAAAATATTATTTTTTACTTAATTATTTAATTTATTTTGTTTTTATATTTAATTTAAAATTAAAAATAAATAAAATTACTTTTTGTATGTTTAATTAAAATAATTAATTTTTTGTATATTTAATCAAAATAATTTTTTTGTATATCTAACTAAAATTAAAAAGAACCTTGTATATATAAAAAAAAATAAGAGAAAAATAAATTATTTTAAACTTAATTAAATATACTAAAAAATTTTAATTTTAATTAAAAATACTTACAAATAATTACTTTAATTAATATATAAAAAATAATTTTCAATAAATGAAAGTAATTTTATTTATTTTAATTTTAAATAAAAAATAAAAAATATGTATAAATATTCATTTATATATTTTATTTTAATTAAATTTAAAAAACATGAACATAAATATTAATTAAATCAAATTTTAAAAATTAAAAAGTAATTTATTCAAAAAGTGGAAATCTGAATAATGATAAAATACGCGTATTTTGATCATTTTATTAAAATTTAATAAAAGAAATAAAAGAAAATGGATGAAAATATTAAAATGTTTAACGAAATTAAAATATATGGATTAATTAGTTAATTTTTTGAAAAATAGAAATATAAATATTAATTAGATTAAATTTTAAAATTTAAAAAATAATTTATTTTATTTATTATTTCATAATTTAATTTTAATTTCAATAGTTAAATGAACAAATATTTTATAATTACTCATAACTATTAATTATTGACCATCACTTCTAACCAGTCTATAAACTAAAAATGCGCTTCACCGACTATATGAGAATTAAATAGAAATCCCCAATCTTTTAGTTAATTAGATTAACATTACAAGAGTGCTTGTGTGAATACTTAATTAACATACCATGTGTCAATTGTCAGTATTAGTTACCGACTTCTTTATAGGAAACAAATTTGAGCCACGGAACATGAGCACAGAAATAAAGGACAGCTCACAAGAATCTATCAACACGTTCAACCAAGCGGAAAAAGATACTTCCAAAAGCTTCAAGCTTATTAAAAAAAATATTTCAACTTTACTAAATAAATAGGTAGAGAGAGTTTATTAATTTATATATATCTAAATGACAAAAGAGTGCCCTCATTTTTTTTTTCATTAATAATTACTAATATTTTATATTTCGAACTAAAATTTAAATTGATTGAATATGAAAATCAATCCTAAAATTTTAATTTTAATTAATTCGTGAATGTATGAAATATCCAATCACCATTTAAATAAAAATATAAATTTATAATGCACAAATAAGGTGTGGGGACTGTGGAGCTGTAATTTATGGGTCTACACTCTTAAAGCATCCAAGGCTCTTTAATTGAAAACTTCATTCCACCTACCTAACTACCTTTACATATATATATGTATAATATAAAGGTGCTTTGGATCCTTAATTGAAATAAAAAATTCATTAACGAATTGAATTTTTTAACTTAAAATCACTATATATATCCTTAATTGAGATATAAAATTTATGGGATAAAAATATTATAGAGAATTAAATTTTTTAATTTAAAATTATTTATTTAAATATTTAATATTGAAAATAAATAATAAATTTTAAGTTTAATTATGTTTTTTATAAATATTAAAATTTAACTTATTTTAAAAAATATTTTTAATAAAAATATTATTTAAATTAAAAAATTTTTATTATAAAAAAAGCATTATTCCCTTGATCACTTCAAATATCAACTATATGATGGAAGAAAAGAGGTACATATATAAAGTATTAACCTTCCCTCCCTAATTAAGGAGATATTAATAGTTATATCATATATTCTAGTTTATTTATTTTCTTTCTATTCATTGAAATCTGGTGAGCTAACTCTTTTGATTCATAATTTCATTGAGATTCAAACATGAGATCATATTTTTAAACTCATCCATGATGATTTTAACTTTAAATCTAATTTTGTTATTGTTCATTTTATATTTTAATATGTATACATTTTAAACAAAAACGAGTTTTAAATGTATATATTTTAAATAGAAAAAAAATTATATTTAAATATTTGTTCTACGGATTAATAGATAAATTTATTATGAACTATGCGCCTTTTATAATTATATCTTATTTTTTATGTTAATTTTATACAAATTTAAAAATAATAATAATTTTCATATTAATTTAAAAATAATTAAATTTAAAACTAATAATATCGTACTATTAATTTAATCTTTTAATTTTGATTGAAATTAATTGGATTCTTTAATTTTATGAATTTAATAAAATACTCATAATCAAATTAATGATTCGATTAATTAAATATAAAAATTATAGAGTTTAATAACTTCACTTAAAAATTAAAAATTAAATTGATAATATGATAAATAAATTTAATGATCAATTTGATCTTTTAACTTTATAATTAATATAAAAATTTCTTAAAATTATGAGTTATGATAAAATTACAATTAAATTTTTAAATTATGATAGAATTGATAATATATATATATTTAAAAAAATATAAAATTCACTATAGATTTATTTTCCTTATTCAAAACGCTAAGCCAATCCAAATTATAATGTGAAAATTTATATTTTCAAGGTAATTGTAAAAAAATTTAATTTTATATTGAAATTGCTAGATAGTATTTTGGTTTATATTGTTTAAAATTAATAATTTTTATTCTTATATTATATCAATAAAAATACAAAATTTTGAAAGGCATTAAAATTTAAAACATTAAAATATAATTTAAAATGTTAATAATTAAAACATGCATGGTGAAAAATTCACATTTTTATAATAAAACATGTAAATTTTAAGTTTAATCATATTTAAATCAATTTTAGGTCCAAATTTTCCAATTACCAAACATTTCCTTCAATTTTTCTACCGAATAAATAAAAGTTTCTTTTATTTTCTTAATTTTCCCTGCTTATAAACAACAATCATATTCACTAGTTTTGATTTTTTTTAGTTTTAAGATGATATTATTATTATTATTATTATTAATGGGTTTTGCTCTTCCTTCTATAACAAATATTTTTTACAAATAAAAAATATTTAATTATTTAGAATATAAAAATTAGTTTTTTTTTTAAATGTCAAATTGATCTAAAAATAAAATGTCAATACTAATTTAATCTTAAGGTTAATTTTGAATTTGATTGGACAAATATTAAAAAATAAAGAGTAGTTTAGTGCTAAAATTAATTTTGATTTTGAATGTGAGAGAATGTAATTAAAAAAGTTAAGAGAGAATTCAAGCTTTAATCCATCTTAAATTAATAATATATTAAAGGAAATCTTTTTTCTTTTTATTTAGTTAAGAAAACTAACGAGTATATTTTTAATTTTCAATTTTCAATTTTCAAAAAATAACTGTAAGTGTTTGGACTCAATTTGAAAATTTAAAATCATCTATTGTAATAAAATTTTGATATTTTTTAGTATTTGACAATTTTATTAATGAGTTTTGAATTTTTAAATTAAATTTTTATTAAGTTACTGCTAGTACCTTATTTCAACTATTATTTAGTAATAAAATTTAAATTTAACAATTGAGTTGTTCGAACACCCTCACATTATTTATATAATATCTAAATATTTCATGCAATATATATATTATTAAAATAATTAAATTAAAATATATCGATTTAATTTGATTTGATTAATTTTATAAAAATTTTATTTTAATTTAATTTGATTCGATTTAAATCAAACCAATCAATTCATTGATACGTCTTGTATAACAAATCAAAGAAAACGGGTGGTGTTTTAACGCAGTTTTTTCTTTAGCATCGGAGGACCTGGCCTATTATTATATGAATATGCACTTTATTGATATGGGATGCCACTCCGACTCGTCGTTGGTTTTTAACTTTTAACACACCTTAGAGCTCTATGTTTTTTAGTAAAAAAACATGTAGTCGGAATTTAATGGACCGATCAGTCGGATCAAAATCCTTTTTTCTGTCCTGTTTAATCACATTAACCTGTCATGTCATAAATCAACTTAGATATATATATATATATAAACTTGATTGACTCGAAATCAGTTCAATAAGCAAATCAACTCTCAATTAAAAAAAATTTATTTGCTTCCAATTAGTTTTGGACCCACGGCCTCCTGAGGCACCATTCTTCTGATCATTTAAATCAAATGTGTATAATAATTTTCTCCTCATAATACTTTTGTGTTATTAAAATAAAAATATTAATAATCACTTCATAAAATAAATAAACAATGAATTTAAAATATATGGTAAAATAAATTAGTTTTCTAAAATAAATAAAAGTAAAATTTAAATATATTGTAAAATAAATTTATGTTTTTAAAATAAAAAATAAAATTTAAATATATTATAAAATAAATTTAAAATTTTCAAACATTAAAAATTAAATTTCTTTTATTTTTATTTATGTAAAAATTTATTATTATTAAAAATCTTATTGCCTCTTTATTCTATTATTATTTTAAATTCTAAAATTATGTTTATATGTTATTTATTTCAAATTATTGCTTATAAAATTTTATTTACAATGATTTTGTTTTATATATTAAAAATGTTATCTAATATTAATTTAATTATTTATACTTTAATTAAATTTCAAATAAACTTTTGATTTGTGATATTTGTCTTTACATATTCTAAGGAAGATCAAATATGAAAACATAATAAAAATAAAAACTTGGTTAAGAGACTCATAAAAGGGAAAAAAAAACACATATTAAATAGTAATATTAATAGATAATCGGTTTTTATATAAAATATTCGTTAAAAATTAAAAATTTTAAAAATATTAAATAAATAAATTTAAAAATAAAATAAAAAATTTATTAATATTTAATTTATTTATATTTATCTAATATAAAAAATAAATAAATAAAAAATATTTATTAATATTTAATTTATTTATATTTCTCTAATATTTATTTATTATTTAATTTATTAATACAAAAAATATTAAATAAAAAATTTATAACTTTCGATAAATAAAATAAAATAAAATAAAAAAATAGAATCTCCACTCTACAGACACAGGGACTTTGCAAAAAGTCGTTATGAAAAAAAGAAAGAAAAAAAGAAAAAGAGAAGACAGCAATAAGAATTTACTACACACATGTACTCGTTAGTGCAGGCAATCACTAAAATCCAACTAACAATTTTTGGTGGCAATTGGCAATGGATCGTCTGATCCGCAAGATCAGACCTCACCTTCTCGCTTGGCTTCACCGATCTCGTTCTGGTATCTCTGCCTTTTTTTTTTCCCACTTCCTCACTTCTTTATTTTTACTGTTTTGTGCCCAACATTTGATCCAAACCGCTATTTCTTGTGCTTGAAGTTGCTTAATTTTCTGTGAATTAATTAACAATCGATGAATTTCAACTTGAATGAGTTTATTTGCTTTTGATTTTTCTAGGATATCCTCTGTTTGGGTCTCAAGGATCTAAATTTTTCCCACTTCAATTTGAAGAACTTAATTAGCAAATCTTACTTTTTTCCATAAGTTTGAATTTTAGGGGGTAAAATATAAAATAAAATTAAGAACTGGGTTTTGAGAATGATCAAACTTGGAATTTTTTTTTTTTAAGTTAACTGTGTTCTTAAATCTGATTTAGACCCTGTTTGGTATAAATAAATTCCATAAGTTTTTGGAGAATTCATTTGGATATTCTTATTTTCATATTTGATATAAATGAAAAATGATTATTTCACTCCTAAAAACTAAATTTTACAGAATTAAATATAATCAAATTCTATCATTTGTAAATGAATTCTATATGTCAAATTTATTTATACCAAATAAGGGGTTATGTTGTTGTAGTTATGCAAATGTACAAGGATTAACACATGGAGTTTTCTTAACTTTTGATTATTTAGTTGCAAATTATAGTTTACTAACTCCAATATGCTGTTTATGTAGGTCCAATATCATTTGTCAGGCGCTTCTCATACAAAGATATAAAGAGGGCAACTGATGGTTTTCATAGGATACTCTATAGCGATTCTCAGGGGACTGCTTATAGGGCGAAATTTCAAGATGGTGATATTGCATTGGTGAAGGAAGTAAAAGACCTTAGTCAAGAAAAAGATGTTTTTTATAGGCAAGTGCAACTCTTGGGGCGCTTGCATCACCGCCATCTTCTTGCACTCAGAGGCTTCTCCACTGGTCATAAGAGGTTTTCATATGCCTAACTTCCAACTCTCTGTATTGTCTTTTTTTTTTTCCCTCTTCTTGAATAAAAGGATTGCAGTTAATTCTACTTCAATTGTCTATGGATTGAAGGAATGATTTGAGAATTTGAGCTTATTTTAAGAATTCACTACAATGAATAACCTCTTTGGTATGAACCCTAGATAAGGATAAAGTCACAGGGCGATGACCTTCAGATGAAGGTTGTTTCTTTTTAGAATGGCTTCGACGTGGAGCTATGGTTGTGGTTGGAGCTTAGTCAGGGAGCTTCGCCTACTTGGGAGCTCGGAAGAGAGCTGCCTATCTTATTAATAAAAAATTTTCGATAAATTTTATTCATGCGGCAACAGCCTATATATTACAAAGTCTGAATGCAGGAATCCTATTTAGAATAGAACAAGAAAAACAATAAATTACTAAATAAGGAACCTACTAATTAGGAAAACTGAAAAAGCTAAAAATAGTAAAACTAATACTGGAAACTCATTCTTCGGTCGTTACTTCTATTTCCTTTTTCCTGAAATACCCTTTTCTATAAAATGAGTCTATAACATTACTCCCCTCCTCCAAATTGAGCTTGTCCTCAAGGTCGAAGGAAGGATATCGATGCTGAAATTCTGTCAAGTCTTCCCAAGTTGTATATGCTGGTAATTGGCTAGACCATTGGACCAAAACCTCCCAACATCCACGATTCAATCTAGAGCGAACAACAAGTGGAGTGGGTATAACTCGACCATCTACCACAGGTGGCAAGGTTGGAATGTGCTGTGGAGTTGCCCCATGAAATGCTTTCAGTAAAGACACATGAAAGACGTCATGGATTTTAGTGTTTGAAGGCAGCTGTAACTTATAAGCCACTAACCCAACTCGAGCAAGGACTTGAAATGACCCATAAAAGCGTGGAGATAATTTCCGGGACTCCGGTTTAGAAATAGTCAGCTGGCGGTGAGGTTGCAACTTTAGCCAGACCCAGTCTCCAACTTCAAAACAAACATCACGGTGTCGTTTATCATAAATCTGTTTCATGCAATTCTAGGCTGCTAGTAATTTGTCGCGAGTTTCAGTAATGAGCTGATCCCTTGCAATTAATTCCTGATCGACGGCGTCAACCTTAGCGAAACCGGGCAAGTAAGAGAGTAGGTTAGGAGGGTCTCGACCATAAACAAGCCGAAAAGGAGTATCTTGCAGTGTGGTATGGTAGGAAGTGTTGTAGCAATATTCTGCCCAAGGAACCCATTTAACCCAGTCTTTGGGATGATCACCAACCAAACACCGCAGATACATTTCAATGGTATGGTTTACGACTTTCGTTTGGTCATCAGATTGCGGATGATAAGCAGAAGAAAGAGCTAATTTAGAGTCGCTGAGTGTGAACAATTCTTGTCAAAATCGAGAGGTAAAGACTGGGTCTCGGTCGCTGACTATAGATTCAGGTAATCCGTGCAACCTGAAAATGTTTTCAAAGAAAATATGTACAATGCTAACAGCCGTACAAGGATGTGCAAGTGGAATAAAATGAGCAGCCTTAGAAAAACGATCTACCACCACATAAAGCACTGATTTCCCTTGAGAACGTGGAAGACTATCAATAAAATCCATTGAAATATCTGCCCAGATCTAAACCGGTACAGGCAAAGGTTGCAAGAGGCCTGCCGGGTGTAAATGCTCTATTTTATTTCTTTGGCAGACTTGATAGCCCTGAATGAATGTTTTTACACGAGAGTTCATCCATTCCAATAAAAATCTGTTTTGAGCCGCGAAAGAGTTTTATAAAGTCCTTCATGAGTGCAATCATGAATATCAGCGATAATGGTAGGCACCAGGGGTGAAGAAGGTAACAAATAGACCTTGTTGCGATACAAAATTAGGCCATCTTTGACAGACCATCTTCTATCAACTTGTCCATCTTGAATTTGCTGCCTGAGTTGTGTCAGTTCAGTAGCACCGTTAATTTCCTCCCGAATGGCATCAAACCAGGTAACCTGAGGTATGGAAATGGCACAAATGACTACCTCCTCCTCATCTCGCCGGGAAAGAGCATCGGCAGCTTTATTGAGTGAACCTGGCTAATAATGAACTGAAAAATCAAATCCCAAAAGTTTACTCACCCACTGTTGTTGTGGCAAAGTAGTAAGTCTCTGCTTTAAGAGGAACTTGAGGCTGTAATGATCCATTTTAATGATGAAGGGACGCCCCCATAAATAAGGTGTCCAATGCCGAACAGTTTTAACTAATCCGATTAGCTCTCTTTCATAGGCTGGGAGTTTGAAATGGTGATTTGCCAATTTCCTGCTAAAGAATGCAACGGGATGATCCTCTTGTTGTAACACCACACCTAATCCCTTATCGGATGCATCACATTCCACTATAAAATCCTTAGAAAAATCTGGTAGTTGGAGTATGGAAGCTGTGGTCAGGGCCTGTTTTAATTGGGAAAATGCAGCAGTGGACTCATCCGTCCAATTAAAAGCATTACGCTTGAGCAGGCTGGTTAAAGGAGCAGCCAACACCCCTTAATTATTAATAAATTTGCAGTAATAGCCTGTAAGACCCAAAAATCCTCTTAGCCCTCGAAGTGACAGTGGAATTGGCCAGTCCACAATTGCCTGAATTTTACTATCATCTGCTGCCACTCCTGCACCAGTATCAACATGTCCCAAATACACAACTTGCTTCTCCCCAAAAAAACATTTAGACTGCTTAAGAAAGAGGGAGTGGGAACGCAAAAGATCAAAGACAACACGGACATGGTGAAGATGCTCTACCCAAGTGGAGCTATATACCAAGATGTCGTCAAAGAAGACAAGAACAAACTTCTGAAGATATACCTTAAAAACATCATTCATTACTGATTGAAAAGTAGAGGGCGCGTTGGTTAAACCAAAAGGCATTACCAAGAATTCGAAGTGCCCATGATGAGTGCAAAAAGTCGTTTTCTCAATAATCCCTGTACGCATGCGAATTTGGAAATATCTGGAACAAAGGTCTAATTTAGTAAAGAACTTAGCTCCATGAAGTTCATCAAGTAACTCATCAACCACAGGAATAGGAAGTTTATCCTTAACCGTCTTCGCATTTAGTTCACGTTAATCAATGCAAAATCGCCAGGAACCATCCTTCTTCTTAACTAATAAGACAGGTGATGAAAAGGGTGATTGACTAGGACGGATAATTCTTTGAGCCAACATAGCGTCGCACTGTTGCTCTATCTCATCTTTCTGCCTGAAGGGGTATCTATAAGGCCGAACCACCACAGGTGCAGTTCTTGGAAGAAGTTCAATGCGGTGATCACGGTTGCGATGTGGCGGGTTAGGTAAACAAATCTTGATAGTCCAGCAGCAACTTATCCATCAATGCCTTAGATGGTGATTGACTATAGATGGTATGCAACTGTAGAGTCCCTCTTTTATGTTCCTCATGCCATTCTACCCTTTGTGGTCCCAATTGGAGGGCCATAGTGAGAGCGGAAAAATCCCACACTATTCGTCCCAACATTCTTAACCACCGAACTCCTAGAATCACATTGAATCCATGCAAAGGAATTACATACAAATCAACACTGAATGGAGTGAAATCCACGCAAAGCTCGATGTTCTCGCAAATGCCTGAGCTAGGTACCCGCTCTCCATTTGCCACTGCAACTTGTAGCCTAGCTCTTTGCTGAACTGGTAAACCCAATCGCAAAGCTGTGATCTCACTGAAAATTACGAGTGTTGCCTGAATCCACCAAAATGAGAATTGGACAGCCCTTTAACATTGCCCTTACTTGCATGGTTTGGGTGTTTTGAATTCCTGTCAAAGCATGCAGAGAAATTTCTGGATCCTTACCAAAATTGTGCTCAGTGCTGATATGTTCCTTTTCCTCCGAAGTAGCCATCTCAAGCCAAAATAATCATTTGCATTGTTGACCTGGTGAGAATAGTTCATCACAATTGTAACATAGACCCTTGGCTCTCCTCTCTGCCATCTCTACCCTGCTTAGTCTTTTGATAAAAGGAGGAAGAGTTGGGGCAGCCCCAGCCGTTGTTGGCCTTGTAGGGGTCACTGTCTTTGCAGGCATCCATGATTTCCGATTCTTTGGTATTTTTTCTAGCTATAAACGCCTGTCAAAGGCTCGAATTTTCTGGTTTAGCCAATTCCACATCAATCTGCAACCTCTCTGATAACCCAGCCGTCATGATTGCAACTTGATGTTCAGAAATAATAGAATCAGTCCTAGCCAACGGCCCTTGAAATTTCTCCAAGTATTCCTCTACGGTTCCGGTTTGCTTAAGAGAAATTAACTCTCCAATAGGGTTAGTGCGAACTGGGGGTCGAAATCGCATATTGCAAAATTTTTGAACTCCCCCCATGTCAGGTGAGAATTCGCTTTTTCCAATTGTAAAAACCACTGCTAAGCAGTTCCAGTCATATGGAATGAAGCCAATCCAATCCATTCTTACCTCAGATTTTTTTGATGAACAAAGAATTGCTCACAACGTGTCAACAAGCCCAACGGATCCTCCTTCCCATTGTAAATAGGAAATTCCAGCTTGGTGTATCTCGGAACAGCCCCATTCCTTCCCTCATTACTGGATGAATTCTCACCCTGTTGTGCACCTAGAATCTTGCTGTGACTAGTATCCCCATCCTTCCTTGCGCTCGACGCTTCTACCCGTTGCTGGGACAGGGCTTCAACACGTGCGGATAGGGCTGCCTGATCTGCTGATAACTTGCGCATCATCTCCAACAACTGTTCCATCTGGTTATCAGTATCCCCCATGACTGAAAGCTCTGATACCAAGTTGATATGAACCCTAGATAAGGATCGAGTCACAGGGCGATGACCTTCAAATGAAGGTTGTTTCATTTTAGAACGGCTTCGATGTGAAGCTATGGTTGTGGTTGGAGCTCAGTCGGGGAGCTTTGCCTACCTGGGAGCTCGGAAGAGAGCTGCCTATCTTATTAATAAAAATTTTTCGATAAATTTTATTCATGTGGCAACAGTCTATATATTACATAGTTTGAATGTAGGAATCCTATTTAGGATAGAACTAGAAATACAATAAACTACTAAATAAGGAACCTACTAGTTAGGAAAACTGAAAAATCTAAAAATAGTAAAACTAATACTGGAAATTCATTCCTCGGCCGTTACTTCTATTGCCTTTTTCTTGAAATACCCTTTTCCATAAAATGAGTCTATAACACTCTTTTACCAACAAGATTTACTTCTTGATACTAATAATAATTAACAGAAATGCCATGTGATGCATAAAATCTCTGTAACATGGAATTATAGACATCTGGCAGCACTGGCAACATAATGTTAACATGGTAACACTATTATTATGATGTTTTAAGTATACATTTGCTATTATTTATTAGTTTTAATATCAAATATCAAATGATATTAAACTAATGATGTTCAATCCAATATTTGTTGCAATGATTTATTTAAAACGAGTGCATGCACGTGTATGTTCATGCATATGATAGAGTCAGTGTTTATGGGTGACATTTGATGAAAAATCCTGCAGCAAGCTGCTACATAATATTGAAACTCATGGGATAAGATCCTGTTAAACAATTGAGAAGAAAATGGAAATGTGAAACTTTCCATGTATTAACCTGCAAAGCAGACACTGTCAGCAGGCTAGTCTGAGGTAGACTTTGTCCAGAATATGAAAGATTCTTTTTAGGCAACCCTGATAATAGGATATGTATGACCAGCTAACTGCAAATAACTTTCTAGAGAACACCCAACCTGTAATAACATTGACATTGAACATATCATATTTGTCTTTGGTAAAAACTTAGATCACATTGTGTTCAGTTTCACACGTCACTGGTGTAAGTTCTGGTCTGTCACCAATATCTGGTGTATGATGCCCATTTTCAGTATGCAACTGCTGGTTCCATTTTTGAACAGAAGAAAAGGTCATGCTAGCTTATTTGTTGATGTTCATGCTAGATTAGATCCCAGTTCATGGTATGACGATGATCCTGTTGCAATGAGCAGAAGGAAAGATTATTTCTTTGTACCATTTTCCATTGGTTTGGTCATTCTTAGCTTCTTCCTTCTTTTTTTTTTTTTTAAATTATACGTACTTAAATTATCACATTTTTCAGGTTGCTAGTGTTTGACAATATAGAAAATGGAAGCTTGAAGGAGCATCTCAATGGTAACCTTCAGAGCAGAACTTGTAAGTGATATATGATTGCAAACTTTGTTTTTTGTCACCAATGGATGGCTCTTGGCAGATCCTCTTAGGACTCCCTTGAACTGGAAGACAAGGTTACGGATAGCCATTGGGGTAGTAGCAGCATTGGTAAGTCTCTTGTTTGTGCTGATTATCTTCCAAAAGTGCACCTCATAAAATTTGTCAACATACCAAACAGTTTCTGCAATTTCTTCATTGAAAGGCTAGTTTTTAATTAAATATAAGCTTAGTAGAAAAATCCTATTCATATTACCATCTGCATAGATTGATTAAAAAATAAACATTATGTTCAGATACCAAATATGATCGCAGGATCTTAATTTCAGCAGGATAACTCCAGGAAGGGATAGAGATTAGGTTGCTTCATATATACGTAATAAAAGTAGAATTTTGTTATCCCATTATTTTGCTCATTGGTAGACCAAAAAGTAGGATTTTGCTGTTCCTTTCTTTCTTTCATGGTCTGAATAGAATAAAAAATACAGTCCCTCTCAAATATGCATGCTATGGCCTCAAAAGTGTTGCTGAAAGTATATAGAAGTACATACTGCTGGTTTAAAGTGTTACTCAAGTATGGTAACATTACTTGTAGGAATATTTGCTTCTTTTTAGTAACCCACCGATGTATCATGTGTCCATAAGCTCAAGTAATATCATGCTAGATGAGAACTTCACTGCAAAGGTAAGATTATTTATCTCTGTCTTCATTTTTTATTGCTAGCATGACTTTTGAGTATTGTGCTGGCGTTGGGTTTCATAGAAAACCCCATAGATTTGATGATCAGCCTTTTCATTTTGTCAGCTCTCCAATGTTGGCCTTCTCAGTTCCGTTGAAAATTATGTTACAATACCTCTAGCCTCATGTGCAGAAGGTGATTTTCAACCATTGTCCTTGCAAAAAGTTCACGGGGTCTGCCTCACAGAGGTTTTAACCTTTGTTTTGTGTAATTATCTATTTGCAGATTGTATGAATCAGAATTGTGGAAACATAATTTTTCAGCTTGGTGTGCTAATCCTGGAGTTAATAACTGGTCAATCATCAGAAAAAGGAAGCACGGATTTAGTCCAATGGATCCAAGGATCTCGCTTTCGAAGTTCCATCCAAAAGATGATAGACCCAGATCTTGGAAACAGTTATGACTCGAGAGAGCTCAAAAATCTTCTAGCTGTAGCAAGAATATGTATAAAATCAGGAGAAAAACCAAAATTTCCGATTCCACAGATATTTCGGTATCTGCAGAAAAAGGTAGACATTCTATGTGACTAGTGTACGGGTTTCATTGATAGGAAATTCTATTTATTGTCGAAATTCTAATCAATTGTTCATGTAGAGTTGATCCTTTTATACCACACAAAGCTTATCTGTTTCTAGATTAATCCTTCTGTAATGTGTTGGCTTCTGGAGCTTGAACTTTTAGATCAGCAATTTCTTCCATGAAGATAAAAATTTGTCATATCAGGGCCATATATTCTTTTACTTTCCTGATTGTTGTAAACCACAGTTTTACCATTCTTGTCACCCAAGCTTAAATGAATATAATTTGCCGTCAGGAATCTTTGGAACTAATGCAGTTGCAGCTAAAATGGAGATTTAGTTTCCATGTCCAGGAGAGTCGCCTACACGAGGATTTTCAATCCTATGTTCTTGCTCTACGACCACAGTTTTTCTTTCCCAACTATTTTGGAAATCCCGAATTTTGTGTATCTTGCAACTTCAACCATCAAGAGTATAAAACCTGGAATATTTGCATGCCTAAATAAAAAGAATCAAAAGATGACTCCTTTGATTATTAATGATTTTGGACTGAAGCACGTTCCAATTTAAATGTTAGCTATAAAACGTTAACGTTTTAATTCAATTAAAACAACGAAAGGAAACCGAGGTTTTTCAAAATCAATAAGAAATCCAACTAAAGCCATGAAAGAAAAGGATGCATCAACGCATTACTAATAGAATTACCATACGAATAGTCCGCCATTTCCTCAAAATTTTCGAGTTCATGACATGCAAACTGATTATAGATATTTATATTTATAGTTCCCAAAATTAGATTCACATTGTTACAGCACTAAATTCAATCTAATCACTGCTGGGCACATTGAACCCTCTGTGCACCACTAGGCATGTCTTCATCCTCCTCATATGCCTCCTGAGCTTGCTGCTTCTTCCTTCTCATCTCTTCTTCCATATTAACATCATGAAGGGTAGTCTCCTCACACTCATCCAGCTCCATGTCTGTCAACTGACTTGATGCCCTTGGAGGCAAAATCGCCTCTAGTGCCTTGACCTGATCTGCAGTCAGAAAATCAGGGAACTCCACATTGAAATGGATGTATAGCTTCCCTTTCATGAATGGCCTTTGGTACATGGGCATACCCTCGTCGTTAATTCCCTTGAATGAGTCTACATGATGCAACAACAATTAGTCTTTTGAATAAACAACTAATAATTGAAATGTCCAGACTAGAATCTAAAATCAAAAGAATTTACTGGTTTTCACTTCCACTTACCAGGCTTGACAACTTCTCCAGGATTTGATTTTATAAGAAGCTGCCTTCCATCCAAGTGAGTCAACACAAACTGGAAGCCACAAAGAGCTTCAGTGAGGGACAGATTGTGATCTACAACAAGGTCGTCTCCCTTTCTCTTGAATTTTGGATGTTCCTTTTCCTGAAGGACAAAAACTATATCTCCAGTGATTGTATCAGGCTGCAAAACACCAACAACAACCAATCAATTTATAATCAATTCATTCAGTGAACTCAAAAAACAGCACATCAGGCTAAGATTAGTCTACATACAGCTTCATCAGCTTCACCAGGGAATGTAATTTTCTGCCCATGCAGCATGCCCTTCTCCACTATCACTTCCAACACCTTCTTCTCTGGAACAACCTTCTCACCCTTGCATTGAGGACATCTGTCCTTATCACTAATGGACTCACCAGTACCCTTACATTCATTGCAAGGGTGCTGCATCTGCTGAATCATTGATGGGCCAAGCTGCCTTATTGAGACCTTCATACCAGTGCCCTGGCAACCGGCACATTTCAATGAAGCTCCGGACTTTGACCCCTTGCTTCGATCAGTTGATAGCAAAATCTCGTGTCAGCAATGCAATATCATTACAATAACAAAAGAATCAGAAGAATGAAATGAGCATCAGCATATGTACGACCAAACAACTCACCCATTGCACTTTAAGCATATCACATTGCGGGATAGAGAAAGCTTCTTAGCAGTACCAAGATATAGATCCTCCAAGGAAACTTTTAAAGGATGAACCACATCATCTCCTCGTCTCTGCCTCCTTCCCCGACTGCTACCACCTATATAGAAGCACGCACAATTTAGTAAGACTCTTAACTAGAATATAATTAAACACATATATAGCATATCAAAGAAGGTATATGATCTTTACCTCCAAATGGGCTCCCTCCAAAAAAGGATTCAAAAATGTCAAAGGGGTTATGGCCGCCGCCGCC